>JAUUTY010000624.1:0-143762 GCA_030979885.1 Lolium multiflorum | reverse complement strand
GACATATAATGTGCATAAAACATGTAGGTATCATCAATAAAGTAGCATGGAACATAAGAAATTATCGTTACGTTGGAGACGTATCATTCATCAAGAAGCGTAGTTCTGCTCGTCCCGAGCAGGTAAAGCGATAACAAAGGTAATTTCTGAAGTGACATGCCATCATAATCTTGATCATACTGTTGTAAACATATGTAATGAATGCAGCGATCAAAACAATGGTAATGACATGAGTAAACAACCGAATCATATAGCAAAGACTTTTCATGAATAGTACTTCAAGACAAGCATCAATAAGTCTTGCATAGAGTTAACTCATAAAGAGCAATAAATCAAAGTAAAAGTGTTGAAACAACACATAAGAAGATTAAGTTTCAGCGGTTGCTTTCAACTTATAACATGTATATCTCATGGATATTGTCAACATAAAGTAATATAACAGATGCAATATGGAAGTATGTAGGAATCAATGCACGATTCACAGAAGTGTTTGCTTCTTAAGGTGGAAAGGAGATAGGTAAAACTGACTCAACAATAAAAGTAAAAGAATGGTCCTTCGCGGAGGAAAGCATCGATTAACGTATTTGTGCTAGAGCTTTATTTTGAAAACATGAAACAATTTTATCAACGGTAGTAATAAAGCATATGAGTTATGTAAATTATATCTTACAAGTTGCAAGTCTCCCGCATAGTATACTAATAGTGGCCGCACCTTGTCCTACTTAACTTGGACTACCGGATCTTTGCATGCCATGTTTCAACCAAGTGTCACAAGGGGTACCTCCATGCCGCCTGTACAAAGGTCTAAGGAGAATGCTCGCATTTTGGATTTCTCGCTTTTGATTATTCTCAACTTAGACATCCATACCGGGACAACATGGACAAGAGATAATGGACTCCTCTTAAATGCATAAGCATGTAGCAAAGTTATTATTCTCATATGAGATTGAGGATATATGTCCAAAACTGAAACTTCCACCATGGTTCATGGCTTTAGTTAGCGGCCCAATGTTCTTCTCTAACAATTTTGCATGCTCAACCCACTAAAATGATAGACCTTGAGACAAGACGGACATGCATAGCAACTCACATGATATTCAACAATAGTTGATGGCGTTCCCAGAAACATGGTTATCGCACAACAAGGCAACTCAATAAAATATAAAGTGCATAAGTACATATTCAATACTACGATAGTTTTTAAGGCTATTTTGTCCCATGAGCTATATATTGCAAAGGCGAATGATGGAATTTTAAAGGTAGCACTCAAGCAATTTACTTTGGAATAGGCGGGTAAATACCATGTAGTAGGTAGGTATGGTGGACACAAATGGCATAGTAGTTGGCTCAAGGATTTTGGATGCATGAGAAGTATTCCCTCTCGATACAAGGTTTAGGCTAGCAAGGTTATTTTGAAGCAAACTCAAGGATGAACAAGTGCAGCAAAACTCACATAAAGACATATTGTAAACATTATAAGATCTATACTGTCTTCCTTGTTGTTCAAAACTCAATACTAGATATTATCTAGACCTTAGAGAAACCAAATATGCAAATCAAATTTTATAACTCTATGTATTTCTTCATTAATGGGTACAAAGCATATGATGCAAGAGCTTAAACATGAGCACAACAATTGCCAAGTATCACATTATCCAAGACATTTTTTAGAATTACTACATGTAGCATTTTCCAATTCCAACCATATAACAAATTACCGAAGAAGAAACTTCGCTATGAACATTATGAGTAAAGCCTAAGGACACATGTGTCCATATGCAGCAGCGGAGCGTGTCTCTCTCCACAAAGTGAATGCTAGGATCCATTTATTCAAACAAAAACAAAAACAAAAACAAGCCAGCGCTCCAAGTAAAGAACACCCGATGTGTGATTTGAATAAAAATATAGTTTGGGGAGGAACTGATGATGTTGTCGATGAAGAGGATGCCTTGGGCATCCCCAAACTTAATCAGCTTGAGTCTTCTTAAAATATGCAGGGATGGAACCAAGGGGCATCCCCAAGCTTAAACTTTTCCTTGATCCTAGTATATCATTCTCCTCTCTTGACCCTTAAAACTTCTCCACACCAAACTTTAAAGCAAACTCATTAGAGTTGTATCATTAATAATTCACACATTCCGAGGTGACACAACCATTCTTTTCACTTCTGGACATTGCATAATGCTACTGGACATTAATGGATCAAAAATAAATCCAACATAGCAAAAGAGGCAATGCGAAATAAAAGGCAGAATCTGTCAAAAACCAAACAGTCCGTAAAGACGAATTTATAAATGGCACCAGACTTGCTCAAATGGAAAAACTCAAAACTAATGAAAGTTGCGCATATCTGAGGATCACGCTCGTAAATTGTAATTTTTCGGATTTTCTACAGAGAATTATGCCCAGATTCATGACAGACAGCAATGCTGTTTTTACTGTACAGCGATCCCAAATATAACATCAACTTTGACATGAAACTTTACTTGGCACAAAAACATGATAAGGAGAGGTTGCTACAGTAGTAAACAACTTCCAAGACTCAATAAAACAAAAAAATTGCTGTGGTAAAAACATGGGTTTGTCTCCCATAGCGCTTTTCTTTAACGCCTTTCCGCTAGGCGCGAAAGTACAAATCAAGTAACATCGAGAGTAAGAAGCATCAACATCATAGCTTGTTCTAATAATAGAATCAAGGGCAACTTCATTCTCTTTCTGGGAAGTGTTCCATACCTTTCTTGAGAGGAAATTGATGTTTGATATGTCCACTCATGTCCAATGTGGCTTGCAATGATGAGTTCGAGAAAATCTTCAGCACAATTGGACAGATGCATTGCATTCGATATCCAAGACAACAAAATCCAACGGGGACAAAGGTTATTGTTAACATGTCATGCTGATATCAAATCACCACAAGGTTTCTTTTGTGCTGAAATTGTAGTGATTAACATCAAATAACAATTCTTCAATGGTGGTAAAGTCAAGCATATCTTAAATCTTTTTAGGCATAACGAAATACTTGCACCAAGATCACATAAGGCATTACATTCAAAATTCATTGAATTTCATTTAATGATGGGCTCCCAACTATCTTCTAACTTTCAAACAGAAGTTTCAAGTTTTAGTTCTCTTCTCTAGCTTTTATGAGCATTTGTAATATGTTTTGTAGGCTAAATTTATAGCACTAGCATTAGGACTTTAGCAAGTTTTTGCAAGAACTTCTCTTCAGAGATGTGGCAATCATCAAAATCTAAATCATTATGAGCTACGGCAATGGGATCATTATTCCCAAGGTTGGAAAAAATTTCAGCAGTTTTATCACAAGTTCAGCAGTTTTAGCAATTTCAGGCAGTTTTGTTCGCTTTGCATAGGAGTAGAAACATTGCCAACACCAATTATTTTACCATTGATAGTAGGAGGTGCAGCAACATGTGAAGAATTAGCATTACTAGTGGTGGTAATAGTCCAAACCTTAGCTACATTATTCTCTTTAGCTAGTTTTCATTTTCTTCTCTATCCCACCTAGCACGCAACTCAGCCATTAATCTTATATTCTCATTAATTCTAACTTGGATGGCATTTGCTGTATTAGTAATCTTATTATCAAGATCATTATTAGGCATAACTTTCAATTTTAAAAGATTAACATCGGAGGCAAGCCTATCAACTCTAGAAGCAATAGTATCAATTTTATCAAGCTTTTCCTCAACGGATTTGTTAAAAGCAGTTTGTGTACTAATAAATTCTTTAAGCATGGCTTCAAGACCAGAGGGTACATTCTTATTATTGTTGTAAGAATTCCCATAAGAATTACCATAACCATTACCATTACCATGCAGGATGGCCTATAGTTATTACCAGAGTTACCACTAGCATTGTTGTTGAAATTATTATTTTAATGAAATTCACATCAACATTTTCTTCTTGAGCAACCAATGAAGCTAAAGGAACATTATTTGGACCAACATTAGATCTACCATTCACAAGCATAGACATAATCACATCAATCTTATCACTCAAGGAAGAGGTTTCCTCAACACAATTTACCTTCTTACCTTGTGGAGCTCTTTCCGTGTGCCATTCAGAGTAATTTATCATCATATCATCAAGAAGTTTGTAGCAGCCCCCAATGTGATGGACATAAAGGTACCTCCAGCGACTGAATCCAATAAATTCCGCGAAGAAAAATTTAGTCTTTGCATAGAAGGTTTGGATGATCATCCAAGCAGTGAGTCCATGGGTTGGGCAATTCTTTACCAAAGTTTTCATTCTCTCCCCACATGCTTGAGCAACATGTTCAGTATCAAATTGTTTAAATTCATTATGCTACTTCTCAAAGAAATAATTTTGGCGGGAGGATAATATCTACAATAAAAGCATCCTTGCATTTAGTCGTGAATCAATACTATTCTTAGGCAAAGATAGCAACCAATCTTTAGCTCTTCCTCTTAATGAGAAAACACTTTCAATTTAATAATATCACCATCTACATCTTTATACTTTTGCATTTCACAAAGTTCAACAAAATTATTGAGATGGCGTGACATCATCAGGCTAGCACCAGAAAAAATTCTCTCATGACTAGATTTGTCGCGAGGTTTAATTTCAAAGAATTCTGCGGTAATGCTTGAGGTGGAGCAATAGGTGTGCATAGGGAAATCATTATTATTTGCATTTGTGAAGTCACACAACTTAGTATTTTTCGGGGTTGGCCATTTTAGCAACAGTAAATAAAGCAAACTAGATAAAGTAAATGCGAGTAACTAATTTTTTTGTGTTTCGATATAGAGAACAAGACGGTAAATAAAGTAAAACTAGCAACTAATTTTTGTATTTTAATTTAGTGCAGCAAACAAAGTAATAAATAAATAAAACAGAACAAAAACAAAGTAAAGAGATTGAGAAGTGGAAAACTCCCTTGCAGCGTGTCTTGATCTCCCGGCAACGGCGCCGAGAAAAAGAGCTTGATGGCGTGTAACTCACACGTTAGTTGGGACAAGAGGAAGGGTATGATGCGCACAGGTAGCAAGTTTTCCTCGAGAAGAAACCAAGGTTTGTCCGAACCCGATAGGAGCCAAGAAACGTTGAAGGTTGATGGTCGCGAAATGTGATGCGGCGCAACACCGGGGATCGGCGCCAACTAGGAACCTGCACAACACAGCAAGTACTTTGCCCCAACGAAGCGGTGAGGTTGTCAATCTCCAACCGGCTTGCTATAACAAAGGATTAAACGTATCGAGTGGAAGATGTTTCAAAGAAACAATAAAACAAGTAGATTGTATGCTATGTAAAGAATAGGACCGGGGTCCACGGTTCACTAGAGGTGTCTCTCGCTCCCATAAGATAAAAGCATGTTGGGTGAACAAATTACGGTCGGGCAATTGACAAATAGAGAAAGGCATAACAATGCATATACATGACATGATAAATATAGTGATATTTAATCCGGGCATTACGACAAAGAACATAGACCGCCATCCAACTGCATCTATGCCTAAAAGTCCACCTTCGAGTTATCATCCAACTTTCGGTATTAAGTTGCAAAGCAACGAGACAATTGCATTAAGTATGGTGCGTAATGTAATCAACAACTACATCCTTAGACATAGCATCAATGTTTATCCCTGAAGTGGCAACGACATCACAACCTTAGGGCAATACATCCACGATCCCGAGTGTCAATGAAGGCATGAACCCACTATCGAGCATAAATACCCCTCTTGGAGTTAGAGCAGCTTTGCTTAGCCTCTACTAGCAAATGAGAGCATGCAAGATCATAAACAACACATAAACAATAGATTGATAATCATAATAACATAGTATTCTATCCGCCAGTCTGAGCAAACACAACATATAGTATTACATATAGATGATCTTGATCATGTTAGGCAGCTCACAGATCTAACAAATGAAGCACAACAAGGAGAAGACGACCATCTAGCCTCTGCTATGGACCCATGGTCCGGGGGTGGACTTCTCACTCATCACTCCGGAGCGATCATGGCGATGAAGAGTCCTCGGAGATGGATCCCCACTCTCGGCCGGGGAATGCGGAGAAGCGTCTCCCGAGAATCCCCGAGATGGGATCGCGGCGGCGGCGCCGAGATGGGATTTTCCGTATCGTGGCTCTCGGTACTGGGGTTTTGCGATGGAGGCTTTAAGTTGGCGGAAGGTCAACGCGGGGGCCCACACGAGGGCCCCGGGATAGGTCGCGCGGCCAGGGCTTGGGCCGCGCCGACCCGCCTGGCTGCCTCGTGGCCCGCTTCGTTAGGTCTTCGGTCTTGTAAGCTTCGTGCAAAATAGGACCCTGGGTTGTTTCGTCCAATTCGAGAATATTTCTTTACTAGGATTTCTGAAACCAAAAACAGCGAAAACAGCACCGGCTCTTCGGCATCTTGTTAATAGGTTAGTTCAGAAAATGCATAAATATGACATATAATGTGCATAAACAATGGTAGGTATCATCAATAAATGGCATGGAACATAAAGTATCGTCACGTTGGACGTATCGAAGCAATCACAACTTAGTTCTGCTCGTCCGGCGGTAAAGCAATAACAAGATAATTTCTGAGATGACATGCCATCATAATCTTGATCATACTATTTGTAAACATATGTAATGAATGCAGAAATCAAAAGTAAAGGTAATGACATGAAGTAAACAAATGAATCATATAGCAAAGACTTTCATGAATGGTACTTCAAGACAAGCATCAATAAGTCTTGCATAAGAGTTAACTCATAAAAGCAATAAATCAAAGAGTAAGGTGTTGAAGCAACATAAATGAAGATTAAGTTTCGGCGGTTGCTTTCGACTTATACGCTATTATGTTGCAGTTTCTCATATTGTCCTTTGAATTCCGCTGGTTGACGTAGTCACGGGCTAGATTTTGCTTGAATTTCCGGAATGTATCGGCCATCTTACCAAGAGCGAAGTGTTTGAGTAGCCTCCTCCTCTCCTTGTTTTCCTGAATCTTGTTACCCACCTCATCGAATTTGTGGTATTCCGGAGGTAGGATGAAATGCTCCATAAGCTTTTGAAAGCAATCCTTTTTAGTTCTCTTGTCGACAAAAGTGAAACCAGGACGTGCCTTCTTTGGCTCATTCCACTCCTGGAGGGTGATCGAGATGTTGTCTCTAACAACGGCTCCACATTGGTTGATAAACTTGGTGGCGTGCTTCGGGGGTTCCAGCGGCCTGCCGGTTGCACTGTCGACAACCTCGATGGTATATGTTTCCCCTTGGTTTGGGCGTCTTGGTTGCGCCACGCTTTGACGACGACGTGCTCGATTTTTTCGACGATCCGGCCGAGGGGTAAAATAAGAAAGAGAATCGCGCGTGTAAGTACACACATATTTATTCAAATCCGGTAAGTTTGTATCACCAGAGAGGCAAAATGTATATATATACCTCGGTGCGCCGGGGCTGGTTGCTACTTGCAATTGAAGATCGTCGTTTATCGACGTTTCTTACAACATCTTGCTGCCGGCCTTCATCTTGACCGTCAGGATTTAGATAAGAAGAAATATCCTCTTCATCTTGTTCGGTCGGCACATAGGGAATATAGCCTTTTATGATGCCAAATATCTGTTCTTCAACTTCTTGATCATAGTTGTCCATAATCGGGTCAGCTCTATCGTCCGCCATATATCAATCCTGAAAACATGTAGTAAACTAATTAATTAAGTGCGGTATCGAAAGAGGCGGTGGCAAAAGAGAGAGAGGCGGTAGGCGGTAGCGAAAGAGCGTGCGGTGCCGAGGACAACACATAGGGATCCCGCGCGTATACGGAGGGGCGACGAGACGGTGGCGAAAGGGCGGTGGCGGTGGCGCGGTGCCGTCCTCTCTCTCGTAAAAAAAAGAAAAAAACCCGCGCGTATACGGAGGAGGCGACGAGCGCTGCCCCCTCCGTATAGGAACTTAAAAAAACTTAGTTGCAAATTAGTTCTTCACATAATTTACTTTGGATATTTATATGTCGCGGTTTGTGTGGCCACTTAAAATTCAGAAATTTTTTGTTAAGTCAAAATTCAGAAATTTTTTGTCCACTTAAAATTTTATTAAGTCAAAATTATCAAGTTTTATGTTTTTTTGTTAACTATATATATAGTTACTAATTAATTCATTAATTATAAGTGGACAAAACAAAAAATTATTAAGTCAAAATATGTTTTTTTGTTAACTATATGTTTTTTTATTAAGTCAAAATTCAGAAATTTTTTATTAAGTCAAAATTATCAAGTTTTATGTTTTAAGTTTTTTTTGTTAAGTATATATAGTTCAAATTAAAAAAAACCCTAGTGCTCTCCCTCTTCCTCCTCCCTCGCGCCGCCACCTCTTTTTCCTCTCTCTTTTCTTCTCTCTGCGAGAACCTCCGAGAGCGCTGCCGCCGCTGCGCGTACCGGCGCGTACTGCGGCGGCGCGTGCAGTGGCGGCGTGCGGGCGGCGCGTACTGCGGCGGCGCGTGCAGTGGCGGCGTGCGGGCGGCGCGTACTGCGGCGGCGCGTGCAGTGGCGGCGTGCGGGCGGCGCGTACTGCGGCGGCGCGTGCAGTGGCGGCGTGCGGGCGGCGCGTACTGCGGCGGCGCGTGCAGTGGCGGCGTGCGGGCGGCAACAGCAGCCTTGAAGGCGTCGCAGGCGCGGCGTCGAGAACGGCGGGATGAAGTCGAAGAGATGAAGTAGAAACCGGCAGGCGAGCGCGCGTGTTTATGGCGACCTTTGGTTGGGGTCACCAACCGCGACTAAAGGGGTACCTTTAGTCGCGGTTGGTGATCCCAACCGCGACCAAAGGGTATTTTCGCCGGGTTTTTCGTTTCCCGCGGAAAATACCCTTTAGTCGCGGTTGGTGACCCCAGCGCGACCAAAGGTTATTTTTCAAATTACTTTTTCTTTTTCAAATTTTTAAAAATACAAATAATATATCAAAATTCAGAAAAATAAAACTAATTCATTTCAAATCATAAAAATACAAATAAGATATCAAAAAATTCAGAAAATAAAACTAATTCAATTCAAAATATTAAAATACAAATATTATATCTCAAAAAATTGAAAAAAATAAAACCAATTCATTTCTAAATGTTAAAAAATACAAATAATGTATCTAAAGCTTCAGGAAAAAAATAAAACTAATTCATTTCAAAATGTTAAAAATACAAATATTATATCAAAAAAATTCAGAAAAATAAAAACAATTCATTTCAAAATAAGAAAAATACAATTAGTATATCAAAAAAATTCGGAAAAAATAAAACCAATTCATTTCAAAATTTTAAAAATACCAAATAATATAAAAAAATTCAAATTTTTTATTTTTGCAGGAAAAAACCCCTTAAGTCCAGGATTTGCACCCACCAAGCGGGACTAAAGATAGATGACTGACTCACCGCCTCTTTCTTCCCGTCAATTTCTTCCCGCCTCTTTCTTCCCGCCAATTTCTTCCCGCCATCTCTTTCTTCCGCCTCTTTCTTCCCGCCCTTTCTTCCCACCTCTGTCTTCCCGCCCCATTTTTCCGCCATTTCTCACTACATATATGTTGCCGGGCTTGGCAGCATTACCACATCTCTACAATCTCTCATCCCACTCTCTCATGGCTTCCGCCGCGCCCCGCTCTAACCTACAGCGGGTGGAGGAGCTTGCGCTCGAACTACCCTTGCCCATAGGGCTACCCGCGTCCCAGCATTTGGGCCTGACGTGGGCGGCGTGCCCAGTCCTCACCACCCGAATGCTGCGGCAGGGCGGCCATCACGAACCACTACTACCTCGACCTGCGCCGGAGCAGCGGATGAATCCTCGCTGGCATCCCGATAACCGGCATACTTGGGACGCCTTCTTCATCAATCGGCGTGAGAGGGTGCTTCGCCGGGTATGAGGAGGACGGTGCGCACTCTGGGAACTTCCACCGAGGCCGGTCGGCTATGGTGGTACGGCCGGACTCTACAGAGCGTCATGGACTACATCACGGCCGGCGATATCCCCCGCCTGCGCTACCCTCAGTTCGAGCCACGAGCGCCGCCCGACAACAGCAGCGACGACAACGACGGCAACTTAGAAGGCGACGACTACCGGTACAACGGCGGCGACTATGAAGACTACGAGTATGCATATTATACGCCTAGGCAGGAGTATGACTAAGTCACTCCAAATTTCATGTATCATCGTGCTATCTCGAATCAATCGAATCATTCGAAAATGGACACCAAACACATCACGGGCAATATAATTAACATGATCCATTCAACAAAGTTTGGTACAATAAATTATTACACATCATTTCTTCCTTGTGTCCCCTTGCTTACGATTGGGCCACATCCATGGAGCATCCTCATCATTTAACTTAATGCTTGGATCGGTGTTCACTTTGAAGCGTAATTTCACCAAACATATTATAATCTTCGACATGTCTGTCTTGTCCTCCAATCCCACGATGTTTCTTTCCCTGAAAGAACAATGTGGCGCTTTGGATCATCGCATGATGTACTGATCGTTTTCTTATCTTTCCGTTTCCTCGGTTTGCAACTCATGTCCTTGACATAGAAAACCCGACATCTTTCGCTAGTACGAATGGTTCGTCAAGGTAACCAAGATTGTTGAAATCCACAATTGTCATTCCGTATTGCTGGTCCACCTTTACCCCACCTCCTGTTAGCTTGAACCATTTGCACAGGAACAAAGGGACCTTGAAGGAGGGTCCATAGTCAAGTTCCCATATCTCCTCTATGTAACCATAATATGTACCTTTTGCCCATTCTCGATTATTGCATCAAAGCGGACACCACTGTTTTGGTTGGTACTCTTTTATCTTGGCGATCGTGTAAAATGTATTCCCATTTATCTCGTACCCTTGGGAAAGTCGTTATAGTCGAGAAGATGGTGTCTTGGCCAACATGTACGACTGATCTACAACTTCTCATTGCCACTCATTAATGTTTTCTCAACCAAGCGCCGAAAGTCTGCATGTAGGCCTTCCTAATCCAGGATTTAGGCCAGGGTTGTCCCAGCGTAAAATATTCTTGTGTTTCTCAAATTACGGAGCCACCAAGCTGGAAGTGGTCAGCTGTGTGGTGTGCTTCAGTCAGAGAATAGCCGTCCATACATATCGTTGATTTCCTTCCGATCGTGCCTTTTCCACTTAGTCTCCCCTCGTGACGCGATCGAAGACCAATCGGCTTAAGTCAGGAACAAAGTCAACACAAAACTCAATTACCTCCTCATTTCCATAGCCCTTGGCGATGCTTCCTTCTGGCCTAGCACGGTTACGAACATAATTCTTTAATACTCCCATGAACCTCTCGAAGGGAACATATTGTGTAGAAATACGGGAACTGAGAATGGAAATCTCTTCGACTAGGTGAACCGGAGGTGCGTCATAATATCGAAGAAGGATGGCGGAACACCAACTCGACTGACAAGACATTGGACCACGTCGTTCTGTAACCGTGGTAGAATTCTGGATTGATTACCTTCCGAGAGATTGCATTGAGGAATGCACATAGCTTCACGATGGCTCGAACATTTTCCGGCGGGAGCCTCAAAGCAATCGGAAGCAATTGCGTCATAATCACGTGGCGGTCGCGTTAGACTTCGGGTTTTGGAACTTTTTCGTCATGTTTATTATTCCCTTTATATTGGAAGAGAATCCAGACGGGACCTTCATACTGCTCGGGCATTCAAAAAAGATGACCTTCTCTTCTTTGGTCAGAGCGTAGCTGGCACGACCTGGAAACCATTCCGGATGCTGGTCATCAGGGTCTTTCAAGCGTTGCTGGTCTGCCGTGCTTCCTTTGTATCATTTGTGTTCCCACACAGCCAAGAAGCTTAGCAGGTTCACGCAAATATTCTTCGTAGCAACATGCATCACGTCGATTGCGGAGCCGAATATCTAGGACTTTCCAATATTCTAGCTCCCGAAAATATAGATTTCTTCCACATGGGTGCGTGCCCGTCGAGCTCCCTTCGGAATTGATTGTCGCAGGACCCTTTCCAAAGATGACTTTCAAATCCTTGACCATATCAAATACCTCGGCACCGGTGCGTTCGCGACTTAGTAGGTGATCTTATGCCCAGTTGTAATGCTTGCAAAACAACACGTTATGATTTTTGGGGAAGAAGTACGACGATGCCCCAGGCTACACGTTCTTCTTACAATTTGGCAAATGTACACTTTCGGTCTCATGTAAGCAGTGCGTGCATGCATTGTATCCTTATTTGACTGTCCTGAAAGGTTACTAAGAGCGGGCCAATCGTTGATGGTTACGAAAGCAACGCTCGTAGGTCAATTCCTCTTCTTTGTTCTTTCGTCCACACCACGGTTTGGGTGCCCAAACTGTAAGGGTTCATCAACTAATTGCCTTAGGTACACATCGATGTCGTTCTTGCAGATTTGCTTCGGACCTTGGACAGGCAGCATCCTCAATGAACTTCATACCATGCCTGACAAGGAGGAGAAGGTTGTAGATGCACAGAGTCACGGGCAGGTGCTATGGCTGGAGCTCTCTGCTCGCCAGAAGGATTCATGCCATCTGTACTTAGACCAAATCTTATGTTCCTTCGTCAGCTGCAAAATCTTTAAACTCACTTGCCGATCTTTCTCCATTGCGTTCCATATGCGGGGTGTCTCAACTCCCGTCCGACTTACGGTTCTCTTTGTGCCATCGCAACAACTTGGCATGCTCTTTGTTCCTGAGCAGACGTTTCAACCGTGGTGTATTATGAGAGCATACCACATCACCTTGACGGGAACCTTCTTCACGGGTTTACGGCCCTCGACATCGTCACAGGGGTCACGCCTGCGGTCTTATAACGCCAATGCGGTGCATCACAGGGCATTCATTCAAATTCTCGTATTCACCGCGGTAGAGGATGCGATCGTTGATGCATGCATGTATCTTGAGGAACCTCTAAACCTAGAGGGCGGACAACCTTCTTTGCTTCATACGTGTATTGGAGGGCAACTCGTTATTCTTTGGAAACATATTCTTCAACATTTTCGGCAAGTTTTCAAATCCCGAGTCAGCTACATTTCTGTGCCTTCCATTTCAGAAAATCCAGTGTGCAGCCCAGCTTTTTCAGACCATTATCGCATCACGGGTACAACAACTTTTTGTGATCCTCTAACATGCCATCCAAATTCTCCCTCTCCTTTTCGGTTTCGCAGCGACTCCGTGCATCGGCAATGGTCCGACCAAGATCATGAGCGGGCTCATCCGTTACTCTTCTTGATCACCTTCCCCTTCACCTTCCCCACCTTAGGTTACCCTCCAAAACCCACCGGCAGACAATGGCTAAGCAACACGAAGAGCCGGGAGGCTCCCAAAACCGCTTAGTGGACCACGGCACCTGATCGTCCCGCAAATCTTCGACCCACGTCACGGCGGTTGCTAGGGCGTGCCGCTGACCTGAACCCGATCGAGAGGACGTAAGAGTGTCGATTGTTCTGCATCATGACTGAACACGTAAACATTAAATCGAGCCCTATCGCTCTCGGGTTGCCACAATGGATCGGCTCAAGGGAGCGAGAGTCGCTGTGTTTCACGTTGGATTTACAATGGCATGGGGATCTGTGATCAAAACAAAGCTAAAGCGATCCACGGCAGGTTTAGGGTTTTCACCGCATATCGGAGAACGCCCTACGTGCGATCGGGCCTAGCAACTACGGAAGATGATGCAAACCACCCCTACGAGAGGCCTAAAAACCAACATAACGTTGATTCCGGAACATTGCTGGGACGGTGAACAACACCTAACGCCCTACCGGATCGTCCGACCCCAGCGCAAGGCCTAACTATGCAGATATTAAACTAATCGCGCGGGGCAAGGAGCAACTACAACGGATCGGATCTACTAAGTAACGAACAAACAGGGCTGCCCTTACACGAGATGGGTGTAAAGGGCAGCGCTAAATATCGAGGACGGCATTGCCTTGAGATATGCACGAGAAAGCATCAATGCAAGCCCTAAACACCTAAGGATAAATAGTACTGCCGCCATCAACAACGCCGGCACGAGCAGTGCAGGGTATTGAGCAGATAACGTATCTTGCCTAGATCGCTAGATGCGATCTAGGCGGCATGCTTACCGGGAGAAACCCTCGAAGAAAGGGTGGCGATGCGCTGATTTGTGTTGGTTGAGCGATGATTGTCCTCCTTTCGATAACCTAGATACATATTTATAGTCCAAGGGACTTTCTAATTGAGCGTGCACTAACCGTGCACGGGCTGATTCTATCTTTTTAATCTAAATACGATACGATCTATTATATTACAGATACACGGGCGATTAAGCCCAAACTCTTAGCACGAGGCCATGTTCACGTGTACGTCCTTCAAACCCATCTTCATCGGCCCATCTCTGATTTGGCCAAATCGGGTGGTAACACATGCCCCCCTGGTTTTGATAATGATAATTACCAAAATGTCTGTCCTCCGCGAAAAGAGGGTCATGTCGTGGCGAGAACCGTCGCCGGTTTTCTTCATGATGACGTCTTGCCTCCCATCCTTTTCTGCACGATCTAACAGCTCGCGCTCCGTGTCGGCTCTTCTTTTTGTTCCTTCTCTTTTGAGCTATCGGCTTCTAATTAACTTGGCCGACGACCAAGTCAAACAACCCCAAAAGAGCCGTGGTGTCGCATCGGCCTCTACCATAAAACGAGCAAGGGCAAACCTAATTGTCCTCCAAACGGTAACTAGCAACCTCCGTCCGAGAAAGCAAACTCAGATCCCCAAAATCCGCACAGCCGCACGCTTCGAGCTTCGGATCCTCGGCGCGCCGCCCCAACTACACGAGCGCATCAAATGGCCAGTCTTCTTCCCTCGCATGTGGTCTCGATCCCCGAAGGTAATACTCCGCTGCTCCTTCGTAGTAGGATCAATCTCAAGATTGAACAGAGGAACACCTGAATTAATGTTATCCGTTATTAATTTTTAGGTCTCAGACGATATCCTGTTACCGCATCCTTCTCCCAAATTCCATATGTCTTGGCCCCGTTCTTAGAGAGTCCTGCCCTTAATCTCTGTGAGGCCATGAGAATCCGCCGTGAATCAAAATTTAGATCTGACTTCCTGGGCCGGTTGCCTGCGGCAGCTAATAATCCTCCCCAGGTTGGGTAGCATGGTACAATAGAGTGTTCAAGACCCATTATGCCACCTGGGAAACGATAGGGATAACTGATGCATTGTCATTATCATTGTCTCTCTTGAAAAGAATGAGAACATTCTGAAAACCATCGGCTACTTTTGATCTGATGCTTATTGAACTGTTTTATGTTTGGTCATGGCCCCATGACACAACTCTATTTGGATGTAACCATGATCAGGGCCTTGACATTTGCATCTCCCGGCCCCCTCTTGCTTTTAAGTTGCCAAAAGTCCCGTTCACCCTCTCTTCTACAAAGCAGAGTGCACAAAGCTAGGGCGCCTACCTCAAGCGTTATATGAAAACCAAGCCCTGTAACCGAGAGAGAACACACGGCCTTCTTAAACTTATGGCTGGAGCACTTCATATTCTGCGGTCCTTATATAACCCCAACTTCAAGAATTACCTTTCCACGGCCTCTGAACTTGCTAAGGCACTCGTCAGCCTTGGCAAAGCTGTTCCTTAGGGAGGTCTATCGATCTCTCCAGCTGATGTCGGTCAAACTGTTCTCTCAAAGGACAGTAAAGACAGGGGGTCCCTGGTGGTTTATTCAATTATGGGCTCAGCTATACTTTCAGAACCAAATCCCGGACTTCCCACCTTTGACCACCTGCACCTTCCCCGACGGGAGGGAGATCCGATGCACTAGTTATGGTCAAGCCCTGTATGGCCTTCCAGGCAGCAGGCTAATTCCTAAGGAAGCGGCAGGGTGGTTCAAGATCTTCCAAGGCTTGGGCAACCCCTGTTCTTCCCTTACACCGAATGGAAAACTTTGAGAACCAGTCTCATGGGTTAGGACAGCTTTGCCCGATAGCGCTAGCACCGGCACTTGTTTTCTATCATGATCGCCCTTGTTTCCTCCACCGTCAGCCTTGAGCACCTCTAGCAGGATCACCAAGCCCGACTCACAGTCTTCAACCGGTGGTAGCGGCTCGGCAACCCAGTGCTCGGGCAAGTGCTTACCTTCTTCCTTCATCACCTGGCCTGACAGCCGAGCTGAGCGCACGACATCCTTGCGGCCAAAAGGTGTTACACCTTCTTTGGCCCTAAGGCAATCCAATCACAACAACCTACGCTGCCACCACTAGATGGTTTGAGACTTGGTGGACCATGTGGAAGACTCATGCCTTGAAGAGCCCTAGAGCATCATTGAAGCAGCTTGATGCCGAACATGACACCACACATCAGGTACCATTGCATATAAATTTCTTGCGATTGTTCATAATGGTTGTCTGAAACCCTGGCTCTATCTCTTGGCAGGAACAGATGGCCCGGAGCCCAAGCAAGCCGATGGCTCTCCCTTCACGTTCCTCCCACCGGCCCCGGTGGTACTCTTCTGCCGAAACTCGCCATCCCTGAAACAAGTCATAATGCAAGGCCAGCCGATTTCACCGCAATCGGTTCCAAAAATAAAGCATCCTCGGGGCCGGTTGCCCCAGGGCTTCCTACCCAAGCGAGGAGAGCGGTGAGGAAAGTAGCTACCAGGAAGACCCTGAAGCGCAAAGCTCCCGTCCAAGACAACTTGCAAGTAAGCCAACCCGTGCCTTGCTCACATTTATCCATCCTCCTGGTCCTCCACAACATGCTTATGCCTCTTTTCACAGACTTCCACCGAGGAGAACTCCAGCGAGGATGAACATTCTAGACAGAGGGACATGAACCCGGGCGACTCCGAGAGATCCACCACACAGAGCCAGACGGACTCACCTTCGTCGACCAGGCAAAGGTATGCTCCCGAACCTGCTGCCACCCCCGCTCCGATCAAAACAGGGTCTCGCGTGAAACGTCGCTGTGTCCAACGGGTTCGCAAAGGCTCACAAGTCTCCTCGCCAAGCCAGGAGGTTTCAAACGTAATTACTTCACCAGTCCATGCCTCATGTCATGTCATTGCCGGCTCGCGTCGACTCACCATTTCTTTCGACTAATGAGACCTCTAGCGGGGACGTTGAAGAAGTATTGATGCCGAAGCCATCTGCCACACTAGATTTGGCCGCCTCGACAAGTGTGGCTGGCCAAGTGGCTAACCTGGCCAAACCCGCAGCACAGCCGATTATCCCTAAACCGGCCGCTCCTCCTTCTTTGGGAGAGGTAAATTCTACTCCCTCGGCCCTATCTTCTCATGTGTTGTATATTCACGTCGCTCTTGTTTGTCCGTCAGGGATGTGATCCTTCAAGCTTACTGACGTTCGATCCTGAATCCATCGAGCCAGCTGCTCCCAAAGCAAGTGAAGAGCCAAATCTTGAAATGGTCCGCGGTCCCCTTCCAGCGCCTCAAGGCTTTGCTCTCCTCCTCGGTTGAGATCTTGGTCGAAAATCCCGAGGCAATCAAAGGTATCTCGATGAAATCCGGCCTCATCTTCCCGTGACACGCGGGTGAAGCTTTTGCTTAGACGTTGCGACCTGTCGGCTTTCAAATCAGGAGTGCAATCGGCTCGCAAAGAATTGCCAGCAAGTGGCGCTCAGCTCAGTTGAGCTGATATTGGAAGAAATGTCAACGGCAACGCGAGAAAAGGCGCACTGGACTTAGGCGATAGCACGCGATAATGCGGAACTCGAAACCCTGCGAGAACTGGAGAGCCTTGAAGAGAAGGTGAAGATGACCAAGCAGCTTATCCAAGAGAAAGAGACCTTCATTGCCCGCTCTCGAGAGGAAGCGCAAGGCCTCACAGCCGATCTGAAAACCGATCTGGCGGAGATTCGCGCTCTAGCGGCCAGCTGGTGACAGGCAAAGATGAAGACGACGAGACTGAGATTGCCGAAGTGGATCGTATCCGTACTGACGCCCTTCGTGCTCTTGATGAATTTCTTCAGAAGAATCTCTCTGTGTAATCCACTGAATGTTGTACTGAACTTGTACTTTCATCAAAATTTGCATTTATTTTTTGTGTTTTTTTTATATTTAGCCGCCCGATCTTGTGAATCGGCTCCCTCGGGTACATACTCTGTGTATGCCCCCCCAAGCCGAATCTTTCGAGTGATTGAAGATATCGGCTTTTCAGCCAATTCGAGATTATCGCACAACTCACCATGATAAACAGCACAACAGTGAACACACGTGGTCAGAACAATTTTAGCCGATCGCTGAGATCGGCTTCCCTCGCAGTTGTCGATCCGACTATCCATCCGGTGGAGTAGCGCCATTGAGGTTCCGGACATCTATAGCAACGCGCCATCGGCCATCTTTTTCTTCGTAAGTGCAACACTGGAAGTCCATTCAGTGTACCCACGGCCTGAGGCATCCGGCGTCCAGCATCTTCTCGATATCCCTCTTGATTCCTCAACCTCTTCTAACTTGTCATCCGCGTAAACCCATACCCCAGCTTTCCACAGCTTCTAGATCAATGTTGAACATAGGCAAAAGGCAAGTTGAGATAATTTTGGCCGATTGCTAAAATCGGCCTCCTTTCCATTATGATGCTTGATGAGGTTTACAACTTCTCGGTCTCTTATTATGAGTGACGTGACCACGGAGGCACGTTCACCCGTCTTGGGTCATAAATCTCGACGAGATCTGAACTTTGTGTTTGACCAGCCGCGTCTCTCGTCGGCATCGGCCGACTCATGTGCATCGGCACACTATTTTTGAACTTTCTTTGGCGGAGCGCTTCGTCTCCACTATTTGCTGAATTTTCACTCCAGTTTGGAGTGCTCTTCTCAAATGTGCAGTCTGTGCTCGACTTCTTCGGGTTTCGCAGCCTTGCATCTACGCTTGGTGGTGAGTCCATCGGGGCACCACCTTGGTCGGTGATACCTATCTCTTCTCCACTGACTTCTCGAAGTCTTCTTCTTGAGATGACTCAGCTCGTTTGTTAATCAGTGGGAGAGGCCCTAGCGCTCGAACGCTGAATCTACATTTGTCCTCTTCCTTTGGTGTTTGCACTCCGGGCGATTCTCGATTGTTGGCAATCGGCTCATTCCCGAGTCCCGGCAATGTTTGAAAGGGCAGGTTCCAGTCTTATCCACGTCGTCGCTCCCTTGACCTTCCTCTAGCGTGGCGTTCGCCCCGTCGTTCTCCTGTCCGTTCGCGATACCTCATTTTACTGCATCGGAGAACGATATCTTTCATCGTCTTCGTCGTAGCGCAGACGTCGGTCTTTGCTGCTCATATTTGTTGAGAGATGCACGGAGAGTGGGCGGCGATACCGTATGCTTCTCACCTCCTCCTCGGTTAGGTACCGTCTATCATCATCTTGAGCCGGTCGCATGGAACGGCCTCCTCTTTATCTTTGCCACGAGAGTGGCTGCTCTCTGCCTTATCTTTGCCATGGCGGATCACAAACCCTGCCATATTGACATCAAAAGAGAACCCTGGCTCCCTTATGGAGTGGCTTAGGTCCACCATGTTGACGTCAGGAAACGGACGCATGTCTACATTCATGGCAAACTGTCCGAAAGTTAATCGGCCGATTCTATCGCCATACTGAATTTGTGTGCAATACTTTGCAGTCGTTGGTGGCGTGCGTGAACGTATGATGCCATTGGCGGTATGGCCTTTTGTTCATCTCTTGTGCGTAGGGATCTTGTGGCCTTCGGGAAGCTTTAATGTTTCTCTTGCGAGTAAGAGATCGAAGATCTGTTGGTTTGCTCATCAAAGTCCAACCCTCTTGGAGGCCCTGGCGGGTTCACGCATTTGCGGGACACGGTGTGGCGTCAGAGTCACTCGGCTCTTGCGACTCCTGATCTTCCGTAGAATCTTCATCCTCATCGACATTGACCGGGGTTATCGCGCGCAGACTTGTCTGAGTACGATTCTGGATGTATTTGTTCATATAAGTCAGATCTACGGCAGGTGCGTCAACGAGTTGTACTCCACTTGGGCGTCGGATCTTTGAATGACGCTGCAAGGCCTGCCACGCAGTTCGACGCTTCTTTCTCGGTTAAATGAACCGAATAGCATCGGTTCTTGACGGTCCCAGCTTGTTGAATGTACTCGGACAATTGTCTCTCCCTGCTTCTGCGAACATGCTAGTTCGGCAATACCAGCTTCGTAGCTTCGAATGATATTGGGTGTTCCTCCATTTGCTTCCATGATCGTGCCGAATTCGGCTGCGCGAGGTGTACCATCCAAAGGCTGGACCGGTGAGGGATTGCGAAGCACACCGTAGCTGATCCGATGCCGAAGCCATGCAGTGGGCCAAGTATCCGCTCACGTGCTCGATAGACTAGATCCTCCCGACCCGAATTGTTGAAGTAGGAAGCCGGTACTTAGGTGGTAGTGGGATCAGGTCAAACTCATTGGGGTACGGCTTGGAATAGCCGATTATCTTCTTCTTCGGCAAGATGCCGAACGATCTCTCGGGCGCGATCTGATCTGCGGTGGAGATAGCGGCTGAGCTTTCCTGGACTGGTGCGGTGGTATACTTGGCTACACGCTGTTCTCGGCTTCGCTCCCAAACTCCCAGCTGGATCGTTCCTCTGCCGGAACAATGGCTCCTGCTCCGGCAATCCTCCTGTTGGAGCCTGGATCGCCTGTGTCCAGTTGTTGCGGTCCGGCACAAACGTGCACACGTATCCGTGTGGGATCTCCTTGGACGGCTCATATAAGAACGTGGTCGCCCGGATCACCTCCAACCTTGTAGACAACGTATGCCGGTGAACCTGCTGTGGAGCTGCCATCGCGTGCGGCAATGGTGGCCTGGTGTGGAGTTGCACCTCTCCTTGGTGAGTCCCTAGAGCAGGTCTGAAGGAGGAGTACCGACGCTCATGACTTCTTGGACTACCCGGATGCAACGCAAAGAATTCACCAGCTCTCGAATGCCGATGTAGCGAGTGAGCCACCACGTAGTTGATTTCTGTCGCAAGGCCATCTGAAGGGAGAGACGGATCCACCCCTTCAAGGACGCCTTGTGGCGTGAATCTTTTGAACGATGCGAGTGGGTCTTCTCAAATGAGCCGATGAGTTAGAAACCGATAGCAACTCATCGTACTTCTTCTTATGATCGGGAGGAGATCCTCGTATGTGATCTGTTCCTCCCATCTCGGATGTCGGTGTTGACGTGGATGTTGCGAAGATGTCCCCGGGCGTGCAGAATGTGTTACCCTCCAAAACCCCAGACGGGCAATGGCTAAGCAACGAGAGCCGAGGCTCCAAGGCCTTAGTGGACCCTGGCACCTCGCGTCGTCCGCAAATCTTCCAGCCACGTCCCGCGGTTGCTGGCGTGCCGACCTAGACCCGATCAGGAAGGTGTTAGAGTGATTGTTCCTGCATGGTAGACACGTAAACATTAAATACGAGCTCTATCGGCTCTCAGGTTGCCTGTGGATCGGCTCAAGGAGCCGATCGCCCCATGTTTCACGTTGGATTTACAATGGCATGGGGATCCTACTTGATCAAAACAAAGCTAAAGCGATCCACGACAGTTTAGGGTTTTCACCGCATAACCGGAACGTCCTACGTGCGATCGGGCCTAGCAGCTACGGAAGATGATGCAAACCACCCCTACGAGAGGCCTAAAAACCAACATAACGTTGATTCCCGGAACATCCCTTGGGGACGGTGAACAACACTAACGCAGGATCGTCCGACCCGACATAAGCCTAACTATGCGAGATATTAAGCTAATCCTGCAGGGCAAAGAGCAACTACAACGGATCGGATCTACTAAGTAACGAACAAGCAAGATCTGCCCTTACACCGAGATAGGTGTAAGGGCAGCTAGTCGAGGGACGGCATTGCCACGCAGATATGCACGAGAAAGCATCAATGCAAGCCCCTAAACACCTAAGGATAAATATTGCTGCTCGCCACAACGCTTCAGCACGAGCAGTACAAGGTAGACGAATAACGTATCTGCCTAGATCGCTAGATGCGATCTAGGCAGCATGTGCCCCGGAGAAACCCTCGAAGAAAGGGGTGGCGATGCGCGATTTGTGTTGGTTGAACGATGATTGTCCTCCTTTCCGATAACCCTAGATACATATTTATAGTCCAAGGGACTTTCTAATTGGCGTGCACCTAACCGTGCACGGCCAGACTCTATCTTTTTAATCTAAATACGATCTATTATATTACAATTCTACAGATTAAGCCCAAACTCTTAGCGCAAAGCCGCTTCGACGATGTTCCACGTGTACGTCCTTCAAGCCCATCTTCACTTACGACCCATCTCTGATTTGGCCAAAATCGGGTATGCCTTCAGCATCATCCATGAAAGTATCACCGAAATGATCAAGATAGCTCTCATCGATGTCATCCTTCTTCATCTTCTTCCATTATAACCCCTCTTTCTCCATGCTTGGTCCAACAATTATAGCTTGGCATGAAACCATGCCGAATCAGTGCAGGTGAACTTCCCTGAAGAGTAACCTTTGATTCTTACGGTCAACACATGGACAGATAACAAAACCCCCCTGCATTAGCATTACCAGAAATCTTTCAAACCCGTAGTGAATTCGCCGGAGAGTCGGCTAGCGTACATCCATTGCCGATTCATCTGCATTATTATAATACAACATATATAATTAACCATCATGCATTTGTTAAACTAAATAGAAATTAAACAATGAAGTACACACATATGCATATTTTATCAATGACACATATATATGAAAGGTTCAAGTGTTGTTGCTAACCGCGATCGAGGAGGAAAAAATAAATGAGGAAGCTCGATCAAGTGTGGCTCCGACACTTCATATCATGTTTGTTTCATGCTCTTGGGACATTTCATCAAACACCTTGTGTGCATAAGAGGAGCCAAAAGCAAACCCTACCCCCTTGTGAAGTTTGTGAAGAGAAGTGGGCACCAAATGGCTAAGTGTTGTGGGCTGGATGGTATATATAGGGAGGGGCTGTCATGGTTGGCCAGCCAACCGCGACTACACAGGCGAGCGAGGACATTTAGTCGTGGTTGGCTACCGGCCATGGACTCCTCCGTCCACCGGTAGCCACCGAGCGCGCTGAGGCCCAGGCATTTGGTCGCGGTTGGCAACCGAGCGACTAAAGGCCCCATTAGTCGCGGTTTTTGCATTTCGACTAATGGGGCTGGACGGAAGGCCTTTACTACCAGTGTTTTACGCAGAATAATTTGTTGCAAAGAAAAGGTAAAGAAGGATTTGCTAGCAGTTTGTGCTCAATCAAGTCCTATACCGTTTGATTTGTATCATGATTCATGCATATAAGTTGCAAGTTAGGTTGCAACTGAGTTTTTCTCAGTTGCAAGTTGAACTGCAACCGAGATTTTTCTAGTTGCAAGCAGAGATGCAACTAAGAAAAATTATTTGGAACGTTAGATTGGCTTTGTGATTTATGCTAATTTTGCGACTAAAATTTGATAACATCATCTGATTAAGAACACTTTGTTCTCAGTCGATTGAGAAATAGTCACCCCCAAGAAAAAAACGCACACAAATCTTGATGCCCAGAGATCTTCTTCCTGGCAAAACCGCCGTGGATTAGGCGCATTGTTTGTTCTGTACAGGTAGCCTGCAGAGAGTTGACAAAAGTGTGCTTCGTAATCCAAACTGTCGCTTCGGCGCCGAAAAGGCCCTCATGCATGCATTGCACTCGGAAGCTACTTCAACTCAATTCTAAAATGGTGACAACTGGGAGCAAAACTCCCCGCAACAATAGAAAATGCACCAATTGCCCACCGTATCATCCATCATGCATTATACCTCTCGCCGGATAAGTCCCTACAGGCGGAGGCGGCTCTCGTAGGTTCTTCTACATAGCTACGGCACGCGCCAGCCTTCGAAGGCGCAGAAGCAGCGGCAACCTCCATGGCATCGTTCGGACCGACGACTTTGCCGAACTCAGATAACCAGCTGCAGGCCAGCCAAGGCACGGCGATCTTCAGCTACACCTGCATCGGCCTCACGGGCGCCGCGCTCTTCTCCGTCGCCTTCTTCTTCTGCTATCAATTCCGCAACCGAGCACCGGTGGCCGCCGCCGGGGCAGCGGCAGGCACCGGTGGTCGCGGTCGCATCGTGGACCTCTCCAAGCTTCCGGAGTTCGCGTACACCGGGTCTGCTAAGCACAGCGGACGCGGCGACGTTGCGCAGTGCTCTGTGTGCATCGGCACGGTGGAGGGCGGCGAGATGGTGCGGCAACTGCCGTTGTGCAAGCACCTGTACCATGTGGAGTGCATCGACATGTGGCTGGCGTCGCACGACACGTGCCCGCTTTGCCGCGCGGAGGTTGAGCCGCCGGACGACGACGGCCACGCAGCGACAACGACGGAGCTGCCGGTGTAGGGCGCCACCCTGCCGATCGTCGAAGTTGGTCTCCGGCAAGGTGCATGCTAATTAGCTGTAGCTTGTCAAATGTGTGCCAGTTCTGCTTATAGGTTAATACTATACAGCATCAGCAGTTCAGCATGTACAGTAGTTATAGTAATTAACATGTAAATGCATTTCCATTCATACAAGAGTTTTCCCGGGTTTGCAAGATCACCACCCATGGCAGTTCTCAATCTGTAAGTTTGCAAGTTAATCTCCACAAATAAAATCGTAAGTCATAACTCGCAGTATTCATTTGCTCGTGCCGATGGAGTAGATGCCGACATCTCTACGCCGAGAGACACCCTCGGCAGTGCGTGTGACCCTCGGCATAGGTTTTTGCCCGGTAATGCTACACTTACGTAAAAAACCTACGGGGTACAGGCTACGGGCTGACGCGTCATCTGACCTGGCAGCAAAATCACTCCCGTAAAATTAGAATGGAACTGCCACGAAAAGAAAGGAAGTGGCCCAGCAATTTCTCTCGAAGGAAACGTCCCCAATCCCCATCCCTTCTCTCCGGGCTACTGGGCGACGGGCGACGGCGGGTCGCACAAATCGCCGGCGCGAGCGGCGAGGTCCCTCCTGACCGGGCGACAGCGAGGCCCTCCGAGGCGGCGCGAGTGGCCAGGTGCCCTGTTGCCGCGCAGCGAGGTGAGCTCACCTTTGGTAGCTTGACACGGCCGGTGAATTCTTCCGAGGCGCCGCGGCGGGCTCCGTCGAGTGGGTGAGGCGACCTGCTCCTCATCGACAGCGGCGCCGTGAACTCTTCCAGTCTTCCTTGCCGGAAGCAGCCTGAGATCAAGACGGCCATCAGTGTTACTCCACGGACTCGACCGGGTCGATCGGGACGCTCACACAGCGACCTTCCTCTCCAGAGATGCAAGTACTCTCAACTTACTGGCAAGCATGGTCCAGCAACCTGTCTGAATGAGTTCTGCTGGAATAACAAGCAAGCAGGAGCTCAGATGCAGATGCTTCATGACTGATATATATCATATACAGATGAATAATCTGAAGGCCATGTATGCAATGTATTGGAAGTGTGAGATGTTCAGTCATGTATGCCATGTATTGAAGTGTGAGATATTCAGTAATGTAGTTGTCCATCAATTATACAGAGATTGTAAAGCTTTTCCTTGTGACCTGTTCACTTCTTGAATATTGCATGAATCATTGAAATGGAAATCAATAGAAATTCATTTCTGTGTTTGGAACTGCTGTTATTTTTTCATAAAGTCAGACACAGAGTGGCAACAAGTCTAGGTTGTACTCAGAGCCATACTACCATTCCAGTTAAACGAGAAACATTTGTACATAAATTTGGGATTGACATCTGTTTTGCAACAAGTGACAAAGCAATCTAAGGAAAGATATAAATAGTATCCTCTCGTATCAAGTACACTAGTCCAAACCACATATTACATCATCTTTCCAAGTGCAAATAAAAAAAGGATGCATCTTCTAACTATGATTCATCTTATCATTCAACATTCCAGCTCCATCAAATTGCATCTCAGTAGAACTTGACATTTCAGCAGAGCTCTGCTGAATTTCGAACAACAAGCTTGTGTATTTTCCTACAGTTGGTGGCATAACCATTGTCGATGAATTTCCCGGGGTGGTGATCATTGGATTTATGTTGGCAGTGCCAAAGTCAAACGGTTCCTGCTCGAAACAACGGAATGAAATGACTTGAATGTTGATGTAACTATCTTAGAAATAAGGAGATGAAACAATAAGATACCTGCATTACTCCATATCGCATTGTAGCGGTCATTGCTGGAGTTATGTTGCCAGTAGTAATGTTGAAGTCAAATGATTCCTGCTCCATATGAAGACATAGGATGACAAAAATGTTTAAATAAATTGTTATAACTAAAAAAGGATGGAGTTATGTTGCCAGTAGTAATGTTGAAGTCAAATGATTCCTACTCCATATGAACAGAATCCTGAAGTACAAATTACTTATCATGGTTACCATGTTGGATATTAGCCTCTGTTTTTGTATATATGTTAACACATGGACAGTTTGATCAATGAGAACGCAAGAAACTACTGTACTAGAATTACATGGTAATTATTAGAACGAAGCTACTAGGTTCACGTTCATCTGCCAATTCTAATCATGGAGAACTAACAAGATCAGTCAGGCGATTTACAAGATCGCTCAGAAGATTTACGAACAAGACTACAGGGAAACAATATGAGTCGTACAGATTGGAGGAGCGGGCGGCGATGTTCTTCTTGGCAGCGGCGCGAGCGGCACTGCAGCAATGTCCCAGCGGCGTCGGAGACGACGTTCTCTTGGCGGCGTGATCGATCTACAACAGATTGCTGGAACGATACGACGCAATGCGGCCGTAATTTCCTGTTTTTTTTTTCCTTCCGTAAATTGCTGGGCCACTTCCTTTCTTTTCGTGGCAGTTCCATTCTAATTTCACGGGAGTGATTTTGCTGCCAGGTCAGATAACGCGTCAGCCCGTAGCCTCTCCCCCGTAGGTTTTTTACGTAAGTGTAGCATTACCGGTTTTTGCCCGTTTGCCGAGGATTTGGGGCCGTTGGCATTGTAGGCATTTCATGTGATGATTAGAGCGAGCCCGTTTGTACTAAAATTTTTAAAATCACACTGTCGTTTCCGTGCAAAATCTCCAGGATTAGACTCACCACCTGTAGGTTTTAGATTTTTTTTTTTTTACAACTAGCCACTAGCCAGTGTGCGTAGAGAGTTGACAAAGTGGCGGGGGTTATCCTCTAATTTTCGAAAAAAAAGAGAGTTGACACTGTCTCCCATCTCTAAATTAGTACTAGTGTCGCTCGTCATGCGTGCCACTCTGAAGCTATTGCAAGTACAAGTACAAAGTCAATGCTAATTTGCTGACAGCTGCGACTAGAATTCTGAATTCGCCCACCCGCAACACACTAGAAAACGCACCAACTGGCCACCGTACCACGCATCCACCCATATCTCCCGCATGATAAGGTCGTCGGCTCTCGATCATCTACCTACAGCAGGCCGGCCGACGGAAGTCTTCGAAGCAGAAGCAGCAAGCTCCATCCATGGCCTCCTTCGGACCGACGGCTTTGCCAAACTCGGAGCGCGCGCATCACCTCAACAAAGGGACGGTGATCTTCAGCTACACCTGCGTCGGCCTGGTGGGCGTCGCGATCATCTTCGTCCTCGTCTTCTTCTGCTACCATATCCGCAACCGAGCACCGGTCGCCGCCGCTGCGGCGGATACAGACGCGGCGGGAGGCCGTGGTCGCAGCGTGGACCTCGCCAAGATACCGGAGTTCGCGTACACCGAGTCTGCCAGGCACAGCGGCAGCGGCGATGGTGCGCAGTGCTCGGTGTGCCTCGGCACGGTGCAGGCAGGCGAGATGGTGCGGTTGCTGCCCTTGTGCAAGCACCTGTACCACGTGGAGTGCATCGACCTGTGGCTGGCGTCGCACGACACGTGCCCGCTTTGCCGCGCGGAGGTTGAGCCGCCGGAAGAGGACGACCAGCCCGCGTTGACGACGGAGCTGCCGGTGTAGGCCTCCGCCGGCCGGTCACCCAAGTTGGTCTCCGGCAAGGTGCACGCATGCTCACATGTGTGCTAGACTGCTGCTAGTTCTCTACTACTCCATGTAGTTGTACAGCCTCACCATGTAGTCGTTGTAGCTTGTCAACGTATCTGTGCCATGAAATTTTGTTCTAGCTCTGCAAATCACCACTCTTGTTTCTAGTTAATGTTCTCCATTTGCAACCTTGCAAGTTGGCAGGTTAATCTCCATAGCACTAAAGTTTCTAAAAATCAGCAGCATGACGATTGGTTTGAACCTAATCATGCATATAATTCCATCTGAACCACATGAGCGGTGATTTGTTTCCAGAAAATACATTTTACACCAAGAAAGTCACGTGTGAGTGTAGGAATAGAATTTTAATCCTATTAATATACTTATTTGAAAATTAAAAGTCAAGCTGTATAGAATATGAGTAAGTAACTTTGAACATCACAAAATTTACGTGCTAGGTAAAAACCTACTGACCACCAAGAACACAAATGTGCTCTGGGAATCAGATCTACCTTGTAAACATCAAGGAAAAACATATGAAAGTTTGAGAAAAAAATTCTAAAGGTTCATGGATATACAGGACATCTGAGACATATGCCATTTTTTCTGCCAAAAGTATAAGTTTCTTTACGGCCTGTGATTACTACAACTTACAAAACTACTTTGGTACAAGTTATGCATCTTGTCACAAGTAATCGTATATAGCATAGTCCAAATACATGACATGGTTCAAAAGCATAGCATAGTTGAACACAAACAAGTTCACAAAAATAATCTATGTTCATACAAGCACATCACAATCATGAAAACAATGCAAACGACACTCATGCGTCATCTTCTCCATTGGTTTCTTCGCCTTATTCATTCGAAACATCGATGTTGGGAATATTGTAGGAGCCCATGCCATCACCCATCGAAGGTCCAAAGCCACCACCCATAGGAGGATTGGGAGCTACCATGCAAGCCATAAATCCACCCGTTATAATTGGCCGATCTCCCCCTCGGTGCATCAACAAAACCCTCACCCCACCTTCAAACTCCAAGTCGATATAATCATATATATTGTCGGTCATATTCTTGCGAGGGTATATATTGAGACCGATGATCTTGTGAATGTGTGAAACCAATATTCATAGTTGACATAAACGTTACATAATCAACACTACAAAAAACCAAATTGAACACTCATCAAACCTAAATTTCAATTGATCATTTATATTCATCTACATAATTGAAAACAATAGAGAAACAAACTACGTACCTTTCAGACATTACGCCGAAAACGTGTGTGTACAGCAGACGGCTTAACCTCCTCTTCAGTCGCTGCCGGCGGGGGTGGCACCGGGGGAAGTGGCAGTGTCTGGAATTTTTTGGTCGCTTGCTTGGCATTCGCTGTGGGAGGTTTGCCTTACACCCTGGCGCTGATTTTGCCCTTCTTCTGTCGTGGCGCCGCCGAAGACACCACCCGCTTCTCGCTGGCCAGTGTCTCTTCCTTGTCTTCGTGATGGGCGCCGGAGGAGGGACTAGCATCAGTGCGACGCGGGGCCGTGACGTCACAAACATCTGACCGCAGACAATGGCGGTGTTAGGGTTGGATGCGCTGGTGGCTTGGTGGTTTTCTCAGGAAATGGAATTGCTTCGGCAGTAGCGGAGGGGGCAAAGAAGAAGGGAGGGGTGGGGGAGTGCCAGAACCACCCAACATGGCTAGAATTTCACCAGCCGAGGTCGAGGAGGGATGCAAATGGTTTTGCACACGAGACTTCAGATTGTCGATTGGGATGCGCACGCGAAAGTTCTATTTTGCAGCGTGCAGTAGTGCGCACCACAAATATGCGGTGCACGGCTGAGCTTTTTTTTTTGGGCATGCATAACTCTTTTCTGGGCACAACATATTACTTGGCATCTGCTGGAGCATTTTTTTGCGCTCCCGTGAAAAAAAAAGACAGTTTTTAAGCACCACCCTATTTTAGTGTATATGTTGGAGATCCTCTAAGCAAAGTTATCTCGGCTAAGCTTCTTTTGTTATATTCTACAGAAGTAAATACTATATATAAGATTCAAGGCTATTTTTTAGGAATTGACTTAATTATTTAATAAATTTGATGTTTTTTTTTTGTCGCTCTCTAACCGGCTGAGCCGACGGTTGGACCAATGACCCAATCAGCAAGTCACCTCACCGGTTCACTAGCTTGTTGGGGTGATTTTTAAACTGTGCATGTATGTATCTACCTATCCTCTTTATATATGCCTACTTTTTAAAATAATTGGAACTTATAACTTTGTTTTCTTCCATAAGAGAGAAGTTTTCTATTTTTGTAAAGAGAAAGAGGTTGACGAACAATATATTAATTTTTTTGGGTGTGAGGCTGGATGGTCCCCTTATATATATTTGGGAATCGCTATTCACTTACGCAAACTTAAAAGTAGTGTATGGAAAACAGTTGAAGACCGTTTTGAGATAAAGCTCACGAGTTGGGTGGGCAATTTGCTCTCATATGGGGATTCGTTGGTGCTCATAAACTCAGTTTTAACCAATTTTCCGATGTTCATGCTATTTCTGTTAGAAATTGTTCTAAGAGAAACTATATAAATATGAAGGGGGGGGGGGGCTAGAAATTAAAAATAACTATGTTCACTAAGAAGTGCCTCTTCAGACTTTTAACAGAAGAAGGTGTTTGCCAAGATTTATTGCAAAACAAATACCGTAACACCAAACTTTTGTCTCAAGTAAAGGAAAAAACTACCGAATCCCAATTTTGTAGACGTCTTATAAAAGTAAAAGAGGAGTTCTTCAAAAGAGGGTCATTCACCATCTGGATCTGTGAGGAAACTCGTTTCTGGGAAGATACTTGGCTGGGAATTTCTCCTTTGTCGCAAATATTCATCCCTTTATAACATAGCACAAGCAAAAATAAGCATCAGTTGCAAATATTATGTGACATGTGACATTGAACATAGGCCTTAGATATACATTAACTGGGGATGGAAGAGAAAGGTGGCCACATCTAACAAGACGTTTGATGGATCTCCGCCTAGCCAAGCAGCCAGATGTCTTTGTTTGGAAATTAACAACCTCGGGCTCCTTCTCATTCAAATCATTGTATCTAGATCATATGAATGACCATGCCAGATTTCTTAGAAAAAGTATTTACGAAATAAAAGTACCAGTAAAGATAAGAAATTTTTATGTGGTTTTTGCATGCATTGCAAAGTGATGCTCACAAAATACAACTTATCCAGAAGTAAGTGGGAAGGTAGTAATTTTGTTTTGTTTTTTAAATCAAGAAGACCCAATACAACAATTGTTCATTTCATATCTTTTATTTAAGGTGGTGCAGCGCATTTCTCATATAACCTTTAATATTATTTTCACCCACGAACATTACAAATCTGTATGGAAATTGGTTGGCTAGCTATATGGAACATCCAAAATGATTATATTTTTAGCAATGCAAATGACTTCTTTTTTATGCAGGTTATTCTCTTGGATACTCACTGAATATGTACCAGTTGGAGACGGTTGCTCTGAATTTAAGTGGTTAGTTTAGTTGGCGTTTTGACAATAGGGTAGCATGTCCATTCAGTGCCACTTCATGATTTCTTATTTTAGATGCACTACTAGGGAATAGCCTATAAATGCAGGGTTACCGTCGGTGCACCAAACATGTGTCACTTACTAGTTACTTGGTGCACCGGTGACGCTCAAAACCCGTTGGTGTACCTTGAAATTTGCTGGCCTGGGGTAAGGATCGCCCAGGTCCGAGCAAAGCCCGAATGTATGGATCGACCATATGTGGTCCATGATGTAATCTTTTGTAATACTTGAACTTGATTTTTAACAAGGTAATTAATAAAAACCTACATGTTAGATCAATTTTATCCTATGATTAGGGAACCCACACTTCATTAATTAACCACGAGTTCCCATATTTTGCACATGGTTATAATTACTACCTCCGATTCAAGGAATAAGGCGCCCTCGTTTTACGTGTTTTTTGTTTGACCAAGAATTACTTCAAATATATAAAGATTGTTTGTATGAAATTAGCATCATTAGAAAGTGTTTTTCAATACGAATCCAATGATATTAATTACATATAATATAATTAAGATTGTGTTGCTCAATTTTTATGGTCAAAGTTCATCTTAAAATACGCGTGCGCCTTATTCCTTGGGACGGAGGTATTATGTCGCACGAGGCGGGGGCTTTCCCCTTTTAAAGAAAACTATCGCAAGAATCCTATGATGGATCACGACTTCTTTTCAGTCAGAAACAACATTGTGTCGACAAAGTAAAACAACCAACAACGACCATACCCCTAAAGCCTCAAACCAAAAAAATTGTGATTGTAGCCCAATAAATTTTATAAAAAGTTGCGAGTGGGTAAGTTAAATATTGATCGTACTTGTACAACATGCCTGTGAAACTATCATAATATGGCCACAAAAGAGACATTGAATATGGTTCCACTATAGTTGAAAGATTCTGGTGAACATAATACTTTACCAAATACTCATTCTATTCCAAAAAATAAGGCGGACAATTTTTTTTCATAATTTAGATATAAATATGAGTATTTGTGATTCCATATCACCATCAGTAGATTCAACATGAAATAAACTTACATAATAAATTTATCCGATATTGTAGATATTAATATTCTCTTCTACGTATTTGATCAAACTAAACTATGTAAGGCTTGACTTTTAACTAAAATTATACATGTTATTAATTGAAACCAAGGTAGTATAATGAACAATGTAGTCTACGCATAATTTGATTGACATTCTTAGCACCAGATATAGATGACCTTCCGCTACTTGCTAAAGTCAACCAACACGCCTTTATTTGCCAAGAGCAATGCATCTTGAAGCTCACACCCAAAAAATACAAACGGAGACACATCTCTTGGTGAGGTGGTGGGGGTGCTCAAATATAGTATACTGTAAGGGGTTTCCCTTACAATATTTCTATAAAAAATAGTACATAAAGTTGGTTAATGCTTTCTTGCAAGCAGTTGACATCGTATGTTTAGAGAGGGTAGGAAGAGAGAGAGAGAGAGAGAGAGAGAGAGAGAGAGAGAGAGAGAGAGATGACAACATCGTCTTGTTATGATCGGGAGGACCAGCCCAATCCCAATTCATATTTGAATAGATATTGGAGAGTGGAGGACCTATACCCGAGTGCTTGATAAAATTCAAAACTAATAATAATAATGATTTTAATCTTATATTAATTACAAGTAATTAGTAAGCAACTCCATCATCGTATGCATGCAAGCAGCCAAGACATCGATTTATGAGAATACTTAAGAGAAGAAGTAAATTAGGCAAAGTGAAGTCCACAAATTAAAAGATTTGATCGTGGAGGAAAAGAATCTCAATACAAGGATAAGAAGAGGCAGCCATGCATGTTTATTTAGCCAAGGCAACGTGGAGCCTTCACCAATAATCCCCTCCAACATGCTCACATGAAGCTATTAAGAAGGGTTACAAAGGCTATAAAATCTATAAAGCCTAGCAAGACCGGGAGTGATTACCTACAATATAGAGGCATGATTTGCAAAAAGAAAGGATAAGCAATAATGGAGGAGAAGGCACCAGAATGTTTCTCTCTCACCTATAAAATGAGACTCAAGTATCGAAGGAAGGACACAGAGCAAACAACAACCAGAAGCACACCCATCAATCGTAAGAGCAGAGAGTTAGAGCTAGCAAGGCTTCGGCTCAGTAGTAATAGTATTTTCACCTCCCCTGTAATAAGAGCTACAATATTGAAGCTGTTGTATCAGAATTCGTGAAGGTAGGAAGGTGATTTCCTTTGTTGTGTAATCCATCGACGGTTCCCGAAAGGAAAACCTGTATGTAAAATATATTGTGGAAATAAAGTAGTTTTGAGTTTCCCTTGATCTTTTTAGCATGTTTATATGTGATGGGTTCTTATGCTAGGGATCCTATAGGACAAATCTCTGCATGTAGTTCTATGTTCAGCCTTGCATATGGCCTTAGAATGAGAACTGTAGTCATAGAGAAGTGTTGCCTTTGGGTAGAATTGGATCAACCCATATAAATTTAACTAAAAACATCCAGGGAAAAAACTTAGCTAGTCCTTAAGCAATATAGTGATAAATACGGTGAGTACCGAGTAGAACTAATACACCACTTCGCACACCGTCAGACGCAGTGTTGGCCTCTCCTGCTTCCATGATCATGCAAAATATCCACAAAAATAATATTACTATTCAAGAATACTTATTATCTTAATTTAATTTTGAAATTATTAATGAATGAATTAATTAATTTTGATTCTGAGTCTATCTCGTGAATTTGTGTGTGTGTGAATATTTCTGTACATTTTGATAGTAAGAATTTCATTGAATCTGTTTTAATCACTGTGAATTGGTAAAGGAGCTTTTATTTAATCATTGAAAAATTAAAGTATATCCATCTAGAAGTAAGCGCAGGTAAGATAATAAAAACTAAAGAAAATATTGACGTACAGGTATTACATGGGATATTGACAATAATGATTGCGGCAATTCAAGATTTTATTTAAAAAAACAACTGTAAGGGCTTCTCCTACCGTATTCCTTTCAAAAAAAAATCAAGATTTTATCATATCGTGCATCACTAGCTGGTTATTATGGACGAGAATTAACCCCTAGTCAGCACCTCCAATCCATGAGAGTTTAAATCTCAGGTTTGACGCTTTGATGTCTTATAAAAAGGTGAAATATTCTTTTACTGAAAGGAGACGTTTCTGTGAACAATGAGACGTATGTGGTGACTTTACTAATCTGAAAACCCACCGAAATAGTTTTTTTTGGACCGAGCCTCTTAGAAGCTCACAAGTGTGTGTAGAGTATGCCTGCATGTCTTTACAGTGATGAGTGTATGTATGTTTTCGTGAGTGCTCTACATATGTACTTTGCTTGGTAAGCTGTGACGTCTGGATTTTTGTTCACGACTTTTCTTCTCTAAAATACATCGTCGGAGTAGAGAGTTGACAAAATATCTCTTTCATCTGTAGCAATAATGTCTCTTCTCTATCGGCAAACGCTCCGCGTGAGCTCATGCGTTACCAGCTCTAAAGCCAGTACAAGTCAATGCTAGCTAAATGGCTGATATCCACGCAACACTAGAAAATGCATCGAGTCGCACTGTGCCATCTACTACATATCTCTGGCATGACAGGGCCCTCGCAGTCGGTGGCGGCTCTCGCTCCTCTTACCCACGCGCGGGCCGGCCGAAGTATTCCAAGCAGAAGCAGCAAAAGCTAGCTCAGCCATCCATCCATGGCTTCCTTCGGACCGGCAGATTTGCCAAACTCAGAGCACGACAAGCACGCCGGCAAAGGTACGCTGATCTTCAGCTACACCTGCATCAGCCTCACGGCCGGCACGGCGGTTTTCGCCGTTCTTTTCTTCTTCTGCTACAAAATCCGCAACAGAGCACTGGTGGCCGCCGCGGGGGCGGAGACCGCCCGCCGTCGTGCCGTGGACCTCACCAAGCTGCCGGAGTTCGCGTACACACGCTCCGCACGGCACAACGGCGAGAGCGGAGGCGGCGGCGATGGTGCGCAGTGCTCGGTGTGCCTTGGCACGGTGCAGGCAGGCGAGGTTGTGCGGATGCTGCCCTTGTGCAAGCACCTCTACCACATTGAGTGCATCGACATGTGGCTGAAGTCGCACGACACCTGCCCGCTTTGCCGTTCGGAGGTTGAGCCGCCGGAGGACGACGGGCAGCCCCCGGCGACGACGGAGCTGCCGGTGTAGTGCGCCCCACCGGCCGGCCATGGGCCATCAAAGTTTGTCTCCGGAATGGTGCATGATAATTAGTTGATGTAGCTTGTCGCACGTGTTCTAGCTAGTTCTTAATATGTGCAGCATCGGCATTTAGTTGAAACTTGTAATGCATTTACACAAGGAAGTTTTGTTCTGGGTCTGCAAGATCACCACTCTTGTTTCCGGATTCCATTGTGCTCAATTTCTAGGATTGCTTAACTGAAACATACATATATTCATGCCTCTAGCTGACTGGCTATTGTGTATACGTGAGCACGCGTTCGTTACCGTTGGATGCATATCAACACCGTTGGATCAACTAACATCCGCTAACGTCCGTTTGTGCTGTTGTCACATCCTCCTCCACAGCCCACACAACCGGGCTCACATCATTAGATAAAACCAAAAATCTATGCGGTGGAAAGGGGCAAGGCTGGCTGTTGGAGAGCGTTGACCTTGCCCGTACAGCGTTCTCGCAACTCTCCTCGTCCGGCCGGAGCTCACGACCTCCCCGTCCCAGCCCCTTGCTGCGACGGCCGCGCCCATATGACAAATCGAGCGCACCCTGTCTCCTCCCGTCAGCCATCTGAACCACGCAAGGCTCCAGCAGCTGGGCTGGAACCGCCGGATGCGCAGCCGGGGCCAGCGGGCGGTGGCCGCCATGCGCGCGGGCGCGATTGGCGACGGAGGACCTAAGGCCCGGTGGCCAGCGCGGCCTCGTCCGCCAAGCTCTGGACAGCGCGGCCTCGTCCGCCGAGCTCTGGACATGGTGGCCGGCGGCGTTCTACGGCCGGGAACTGGTGTCGCGGCGCGGCCCTTGGAGGCGCACATGAGGCGGGGGGCAGTTCAGCCCAGAACTCGTCGTGCAGCACCAGCTCGACGGGGGGCCGCCTGGATTCCGCGCCACGGCCGGCACCGCCGCCACCCGATCCGCCGGTTGCGGACGCCTCCTATCCGTGAGGTTGCATTGCGGGGGCTGCCTCGACGCCGCGCTCTTCCTCCTCCGCCTCATGTCGCACAAGCCGCGCCTCGCCTCCCGCCCCAACGCCGTCTCTGTACACCACCCTCATGCGCGCGCTCTGCGGCAACCGCCGCGCGGGCCAGGCCGTCGGGCTGCTCCGGTTCATGCAACACCCTCCACCTCCATACCTCCCTCCTGCAGTGGCGGCTCACAGGGCAGGCATGGGTGCGGCGGCTCGGGTACCCCACCTCCACCAGGCGCCGCCGCAGCACCCTCCACCTCCATACCTCCCTCCTGCAGCGCCTTCTCCCAACCCCCTCCCCTGTTGCCGACGCGGCCCATACGCCCGTGCCGCAGCAAGACTCGGGAGAGAGTAGGACTCGAACGGCGAGCGGCGTCCGGTGGAGGTTTGCCAGGGAATCGATTCCAGGCTTGAGTCCACCAATCACTCCAGGCTTGAGTCAATGGCGGCGGGACAAGAAAAATGGGGACTGAATCTGTATCGATTCGACCTAATAGCTGGCGATTGTAGCTGATCTGAAGGTAAAGATGAAGAGGGGGAGGGGAGTTGCAACTGCGCGTGGATCTGATCTGATCGCCGGCGACGGGAGTTGCTAGTCTGTAACTCGCGCGTCAAAATCGATTCTCAGCGACACCTGCGAATCAAAAATCAAGCTCGATTTGGGGCTTGCTGGGGAGGAGCCAGCCCGACCTGGAGCTTGACGAGACGATCTGCACAAGCTCTGTTGCTCAGCTAGCTAGTTGCGTGTGTGTCACGACTGCTGCTATTGTGGTGCGTGTGTGTGAGGAGGAGGGCACGACCAAATCCACTCTCATGTGCGGACGAAGGCTTAGTTATCATCTCACGGCAAAACTAACACCGTCGGACACGTGTCAGTCTCTCACCGTGTGCTCACGTATACACCCGGTCACCAGGCTTCATCCGTTTCTAAGATTGTGCTAGAAGTTTTTGTATGAAAGCATTTCCTCATAGTATGAGAAATTTACCTGTGCGGAGTGCGGACCAGTATTACCAGTTACCGGAAATACCGTTCAAGATTTTTCAAATAAATTTATTAATGCATCTAGAATTCATTACAACATTTTTTTTACAAATACTGGTTAATATCGGCCGATATTTCCTTATACATGTGGGCAACGGAAATACCCGCTGAGAAAAATACTCTTGGTTCATACATATATTCAAGCTACATACAGTTACACTATGATAATGTTCTGGAAGCATGTGCTCATACTTCTGTCTGTAACTTCCTGATTATACATCAGCGATTTCTAAGATTGGTTAAATAAAAATAATACCATATGATTTTCCATGATAATACTTCCCTTGTTCTGGAATTTATATTTCCGCAGCGAATCCATTCATCTGAAAATAAGATTTAAGATGCATCCATGAACATGACAAGCTAGCAACAAAATGCCAAGAATAAAAAAGTTCAACCAATAATTTGAGAATTAAAACCTGAAACATCGCACAACCTATTGTTAGTGTGAGATTTGATGTTTTAATTTTACTGAGTATATTAAAAGCATATATTCCTGTAGCAAGCTTAGTAACCACCAAGAATGCAAATCTGGACTTGGAATCAGATCCAAACTTTAACTAAAACTTCATGAAAAACCATGTACATAGGTTTCAAAGAAATTTGAAAAAAAAGGCCATGGATACAAAAGGACGAGTAGACATGTATACAGACATATCTACCTTTTAAATGTGTGATTACTAAGTTAAATTACAATTTTGCGAGAGGTTGCCAACTTGTAGTTTAGCTAATTATACAATAAAAAATTGTGATTCTACAGGTCACAAGTAGTTAGATTTTTCACCAATTTTGACATGTATGTTTGTCTTAATTAATACCTTTAACATGCCTGGCCCATTTTTATTTTTGAAAAAAATGAAGCTTATATCTGTGTTTCCATCATATTTTATTACAGGTACATTTGACCCCATGATATGAATATCCTCAATGACCTCGTCCCCAGAGAATAACAACAAACAACGCGAAAAAGCCCAAAAGTTATGTGGTCATGTCCAACGAAATCTAAGAAAATAGGACGAGCAGGTATATTAAACTTCGCTTGTGCAATCCAGCGGTATGGTTGATAAGTACCCTCAAGTCCTCAACTAACTTCGCTTGTACAACGCCCCTGAATGTGTTGAAACTGTCAAATTGGCGGTCAGAAAGAGACGTTGAATATGGTTCCATTATTGCTGAAAAGACTTGTTTAACATTAGATTTTACTAACCAGTTAAGTCCTTATCCGCATTTCCCCACCGGCAAGCAAAGTTTCGCTGACATTCTCATCACCGGATGTCTACGACCTTCGGCCACTTGCTGAAGTCAACTAGCACCTTACGTAACAGCAATATGGAGTACGTTAATTAAAATCAACTAAACCTCCCTATTCCAAGTACAGATTCATCGTTAAACCTGGTTGAAGAAACAAATCTTTCTTCCAAGTACAGATTCATTGTTATGGACAATAATTATGCCGGTACGTTGAATTCCACTTGCTGACCTGCCCTCTTGTTATAAACCAGAATCAATGCAATAGTGAGTCGTTGTAGCACGGGGCAAGCTAATTCTGATCTCTGAAATATACATACAACAAACCACCGCATCCGCGAGCACACATACTCGTGGGCCATGTCCACGAGCGAAGGAGAACCATTGTGCATGCGTCCTCGATCTCTCTCGAAATAGGCTTTCGTAATCTTTATAGATAAAGCAACCACGTCCATACAAGGTTCAGATCTTCAACACTCGGATTTTTAAGTCAGATCTGTTATCCATCATTAATCCGGGAATATTGTTGCGAGCATATGATTGAATATCATAAGTCATCATTCATTATATACCATAGTCATCTTACAAATAGGGATCACATGATCAAATTACACAAATAGTTGATCTATTGATCAACGAACAACACATAGCGGAAGCGTAGATAGAAAGGACTCTATAGTCCACAGGCCAAGCTTGTCGGAGTAGTCCTAGTTGTCGTAGGCCTGCTGTCCATCATCTTCATACTACTGCTCCTCTTCATAGTCTGGCCATTTGAATAGCAGCGACAAAGATACTTTAAAGTACTCAAACTAATACTAGTGTAAGCACTATCAATTCTAGTAAAGGGTTACTAAGCTCTAGTTTCTTTTGCATAAAGCCAATTTTGGTTCACAAGTATTTGAAATAAAGACTCTTCATGTACTAACTAACTCAAGTGGGAACCTTAATGTCATTCCCACAACTCAATTGTGATTCAAAAACAAGTCACCAATTCACCCTTCATTTCATCAACATTTTCAAAGAATCGACACGAAACGTGGCCTTTCCAAAGTAGTAACCGTGGACAGCTATTCGAATAGGTTTACACTATCTGAGAGGTTGCACACTTGTGCCACAACATTTGATTTCATCCGTCGGGATAACCCCGAATCATCGTAACTACACGGATCATCAACCATAACCTTTCATTTACAAACTCTAGTATGAGCACCTCTCCCCATGAGCTTGGCCTCCCAGTGATGACCAACTGTCAACCTGGGAACTGCACAGGGCTTGGCCGTACAATTCACCTTAGTTCACATCATTCATCAACAACAGAGGCAGCCTCGGCATAACCCCTATGATGTGTGTTCAGAGGGAACCCATACTAAGGTACATAAACTTCGAGTTAAGCCCTTACCCATAATCAGGTATTGTGGGGGTACTTATGAATTGGAAATGTATCGCATCCAAACCAATATTAGTTTTTAATCAAAAATCACTATCTTCTCTTGGTCATATTCACATTCAAAATTCATTCAATGGAATGCATCATCATTCCAAAGTTTTCAAATTCATCTCAAGTCACATGTTCCCATCTAGAGTAGTCAAGTTTTAATATTAGCACTAGCATCTACTCATGAAGGGTGCTAACTACTTGGAATGCTAGTTAGGCTAAGTTAGATATTCTTGTACTAATCTAACATTAACCCCATTGAATCATGAATCAAAAAGTACTTTGATAAATCAAAGCAATAAAGCTTGTAAGTAAAGCTTGTAATAAAACTTGGGGTAGGTTCATGAATCATAAGAAAAGATGAGTGTGCCTTGTTCTGGGTAGAACTTTGCACTTTGCAAGAATATTAGTTTGCAACATTATAACTTGCAATAGTCTAGCTTGCCTTGGTTGTTGAGGTGATCAAAGTGCTCTTCTTCTTCTGGGTAGAATCCTTCCTCTTCCTGGTATCCTCCGGTACTAGCGTCTATACACGAATACGAGGATACAAATCACCAAACAATTTATTGGCTATTCCAACATATATTCACACAAACTATTCCAATCACATAATTAATATAATTAGGGTGTATTGGTTGTGTGGCTTGAGGAAAATAATTTCCTCTCATTACATATGTAAATGATAGTTTCCATATAGTTCTTGAGAAATAATTTCCTCTCGTTGAAATCTTCTTAAGATTTAATTTCTCAAACAATAGTACATGATATCATGTTGACCCAAGTCAACCATTCATCACCATTATTTGAGAAAAAGATTTAAATGAAGTAGAATACCTCATACCATTTAATAATGCCTATTATGCTTTAATATCTCCCAGCATTTCATATGATATTATTTAACCAGGGGTCCAACTTCATATGAATGCATTTGAGACAAGATTTAAATGAAGTATAATAATTCATATGATTTACATAATAGTTTTGGACAATATCATGTTAATAAAATAGCCATATTGTCCATTAATTAATCTAGGCCATGATCATGCAAAGTGACCATACCATTTTCTTGCAAAAACAATTAGTGTAAGTTAAATGTGAGCTATTGGAGTTGGAATCAACTAAATATCTATTTTGGTTGATTTTTAATAATTATTTGAGTATGAAAAAGTCCCTGCCTTCTTCTTTTTATCCATTTAATTCTACAACAATTCTTGAGGTTTGACCGGTGGCATATTGTAGATATTTTTACTAGCTTTCCAACCATATAAAATTCATTGCATTTGGTTAAGCCAATTTGAATCTATTGATTTTCAAAGTTTGGGCAGTATTGAAATTACTTGGAAATGTTTAAAAGGAATTTGAATTAATAGGGCCGGCGGGAAATGAAACTGGGCCAGATTCGAATTAAAACGGCCCAGTCCAGCCCACCACGGTCCACAGACGTGCGGCGCGCTGACAGGGTGGGGTCCAAGCGTCAGTGGCTCAAACTTACCGAAACGGTATGGGTGAACGTGGGACGTCAGACCAGAACGAGATCGTGCGGTCGAGGCGCGTCGTCGTCGTCGGGGAGAAGGGGTTGCTGCTGCGGCGGAGGTAGGGGGTCGGCGGCGAGCTGGAGCTCCGGCGAGGGTCAGCGACGGTGCAGGACGGCGTTGTCGACGATGAGGAGTGCGCTGGTACTGGTGGCATCGTCGATGGTGCTCGGATTCGTCGGCGGCGATCTCAGCTCCGCCGCAGGCTCCGGCGATCAATTGGGCGGCTCCGGTGAGCAATTGAGGGAGAGAGATGGTCGAGGAGGATCAGAAGAGAGAGGGCGCAAGTTTGATGTGGAGATGAAGGCTCGGGGATGGCTCTATTTATAAGGGCGAGGTGGCCGTGTGGTGTGCGGCGAGGGCGACAGTGGCACGGCGACTCCGGCGAAGGAAGTGGGTCGGCGACGTCAGCGCAAGCCAGGCGGCGTCCATGCGGTGCTAGGGAGCTAGGGAATGAGGTGGGGGACGGTCTGGCGAGCGCGCGAGAGGCGAAGTGCTGGCGGCAAGATCACGAGCAAGCGGCGCGAGCGCACGGGCGCGTGTCTGGCGGGCTGCAGGGATGGTGGCGATGCTCAACGCGTCGAAAAGGGGGCCAGGGGTGGCGTCGAGTGTTGGGGCGGCGCGTGGCCAGTGGGCGTCCATGGCGTGCACGTGCGACGTCCACGGCATGCCTGGGCCGTTCTGGGCGCGCGCATTCCGGCGAGCTTCGGCGTCCTCTCCGACCAGGGCTTGCATGGGCTGCAGTAGGGAGGTGAGGTGGAGGGTTTGGGCACCAGGGCCAGAAGTGGAGAGCAAGGGGAGAGGAAGGAGAAGAACATGGCCGGCATGGTGTGTGCATGGCCATGTCTTGGTCTCCCTAGGGTTCTTCTTAGGGGTGTTGTGCTGGTGGAGAGAGGAGAGGGGACAAGGGGACAGGGTAGAGTGGTTTAGGGCCTTAGGGTTGGGTGTAGGACACTATTTGAAATAGTGTCAAATAGTTCCATAGTTGAAATTTGTGAAATTTGTCCAAATTTGATTAAATTCAAATGGTTGACCAATTTGAATTGTGTGTGTTTAGTTGATTTAGAAAAGACCAGAGATGATGAGAGGTGGTGGTGGAATGGTTAGAATCAAAGAATTGCAAAATTTGATATGTGGGAGATTGTTACACTTGTTAAAATGTTGCAACTTTGGATGAGCATAGCTATTGATCAAGAAAGAATTTGGCATGGTGATCTTTACAAAAAGTGTTCACCTTGATGTTGTCTTGGATGAGGTGCCAAGAGTTATCAAAGTTTAGTTTGAAAATTTTGAATTGCAAGGGCTCAAAGTGGTGATCAGACTATAATTGGCAGATTTGACCAATATCATATGTGAGCCAAAATTTGAGTTCAAAAAATGATTTGATTTGTGTTTCTTTGATTCCAAAAGTTGTAATAAGTGTTTATTAACATTGTTCAACTAATGGTGAAGACCAAAATGGTCTAAGTCAAAGATTTAGAAAAATGGCATAAGCCATATGTGAGGGTTTTGGGATTTTCTAGCTTTTATTCTTTTATTTTTCTTTGCTTCACTTTGACCAGAGTGAGGTTTATTTGGTGTTCTATTGAGTTGGGTGAAAGGTTCACGCCATTTTGAGGCAATGGAAGGGCCTAGGTCAAGATTTGATAATTTGGCTAAGTGCCACATATGCCTCTATGCATATGTTTGATTTTATTTTTCTTCTCACTGGAATTGGTTGGTAATTACTTTATTGAGTGTGTTGAGGTATTTCAAATCACCTACCAAGGTAGACAGAGCAAAGCTTCATCATTTTCAAAAAGTAGCCTTAGGCTTGCATATGCCTTTTTCTTAAATAAGATCTTTTCTTTTTATTTTATTTTTCAAGGATTGATGACAAGAGGGATGAGGTTTAGGGTTTAGTAAATTTTACAATGGTTCACCACCATTTAGCAAAGTAAGAAGAGGTAGGGTTCAAGGGTTACATATTAAGGCTATAGGCCCACCTATGTCTTTTTCTTTAATGTAGGTTTCTCAAAATAGATCCAAATAATTTTTGAGAAAGTTAGGGTTTAGGGTTTCTCTTGATTTCTTTCTCTTTGATTTTATTTGGTTTGTGATCTTCACTTGATCACTTTAGGGTTTTAGGGTTTATCACATAAGCATAATAACACTCATCATGGCAAAAACACAAGTAAAAGGTATGAGCACTATGCATAGCACTCTATATAGGAAAGTTTTTGTTGGTTCTCATTTTTGAAAAAAAAGGGATTTCATTCTTTGTTTGTTTTGAAATTTGGGATGCTACAAACCCTTCTCCCTTAAACAAATCTCGTCCCGAGATTTTAAGAAAAGCTAGGTTCCTAAGAGAGATTGGGCGATATGATTTAACAGGAAAACATACTTGGCATGGCCTGAGGTGCTTCTTGGGCTTCTGTGGCAGTCATGTTGTAGAGCGGCCGTTGTTGTTCTGGTTCTTTCTTGCGGCAAAGCGGCGTTGGTTCCAGGTGCAGCGGTGTTGGCGGCAATCTTGGCGAGTCTCTTGGGGCACTCATGGAGTAATGCCCAACCACTCCACACTCATAACAAGTGATGGTGGCCTTGTCCTTGGTGGCGACGGGGATGGCGTTGCTTCCGTCCTAAATGATGTTGTTGTTGTTGTTGTTGTTGTTGTTGTTGTTGTTGTTGTTGTTGTTGTTGTTGTTGTTGTTGTTGTTGTTGTTGTTGTTGTTGTTCCCGTTTGTTGTTGGTGTTGGGTTGTTGTTGCTGGTGTGATTATTGTTGTTGTTGCCTCCGGCTTCGGGGGTCCTCCATGGTTATTGGTGTAGTTTGGGCGGTAAGTCAGGCGGTGGGCTTGTTGTATTTCGGAGTAAATCCTCCATATGAGTTGTTGCGGTACTTCGGGCATTGTTGGACCCATGCTGGTTCATCATCCGACGTTTGCGGTTCTCGTTAGCTTGGTGAAGCTTCCCTTCCATCTGGATGGCTGAGTCCACCAGGGCTTCTAGGTCGACAAAGGGAATGTTGACCTACAGTTTGCATCTCGTCATGCGATCCGTTCAGAAATCTCTCCTTCCGCTTCTCATTGGTGTCGGTTTCGTCAGGGCATACCTTGACGAGTAAGGAATGTCGCGGTATTCTACCACGGACATTCCTTGCTTGAGTTCGCGGAACTCGTCTCTCATCTTCTTGATCCTTGGGGCACGTGATACTTGCTAAACTTCAGCTTGAAGACTTCCCAGGTCATCATTTGTCCCGCATTCATTGCGCGGGCACTCGTCCACCAGGCTCGGCAGGTCCGACAGGTAGTGGGTGGCGACAGTACTTTTCTGCGGCTTCAACTCCCACAACTTCCGGGTTGTTCTCCATTGTCGGAGCCAGTCATCAGCGTCTAGTGGCTCTTCTGTCTTGCTAAACATGGGTGGGTTGGTGTTATGAAAGTTCTTGTTTTGACCCGGGGTGGTCGTGGTTTCCATGGCCGTTGTTGTTCTGAGCGATCTGCTGCAGTACAGCTAGGTTGGCCTGTCTTTCAGCTCTTTCATTCTCGCGGTCGGCCATCAAGGTCTGCAACAGTTGCATCATTGCGTCTTGATTCGCACCGCGGACGGGCCATCTGAACATGGAGGTAGATGATAAGATAAGAGGGAAATTTCTATGGTTGGTTTGGTTTAAAGTTTTAAAAAGTTCATAACTTGAAATTTTGAGTAGTGTTGCGGGGGTAAAAACCAACAACACTTTTTCATTCATACCAAGCATCACATATTACAAAACTAACACACTGTTGGTTTGAAGAACCATTCCTTCGTTCTACGATACAAAGGAATCCTGATACAACTCACACCTACTCAAGTGCTGGAGTGATACTACTCTTCAGGTGGATTCTTTGTTTTCACGAGTGGTGTGCTTAGCGAGAGGCGAGGGCGTTGTCCAAATCCTTTTGTACTGCCTGAAGTCCTGGTGTGCTACATAGGGGTTCATCTCCGTGGGTGGGGGCATGGTCATCGGTCTTCCCATGGGGTCATGTCTTGGGTAGTAGATGAAGCGAGTGTTCTTGATCTTGTTCTCATTTTGTCCACACACGGGAAATTGCTTCGTGCATAGCTCTAACTAGTCCTTCCTTCCAAGTGTTTCCCGTTGAAAACCAGATGGTTTCCCATACCGGGGCTCCAAGCTTTCTTCGTAGATCGGTAGAAACTTCCCAGAGGTGGTCCCCCAGCGATTATTGAGGGGTATTCCGAAACTCGGGATACGGGTGTCCTAGATATTCCACTAGTTGCTTCAAATCCTTTTCGAACTTCAGGTCGCCTCCGGGACCAAGCTGATAGAACTCCCATTGGTACTCCATCTATGCACAAAGAGGATGAGTAGGTTAAAGAAGTAGTCAAGTGTGCAAAATTTTATGTAGGCTTGCAAAGAAAAGTAGAGCATAGATTTCTCATTTTTGAAAAAGATCTCAAGGATAAGGGTGAGAATAAGTTTTCACAAATATTCATTTCATTGGTTTTTAAAACTAAGTTTTTCAGCGTCCATTCTAACTAGGGTCTCCTAAGGTCAAACAATGGCTTTGATACCAACTTGTCAACACCGGATTTTTAAGTCCAGATGCCTGTTATGCCATACATCGCAATCCCAGGAATATTGTTGTTGCGAGACATAACGGTTGAATATCATAAGTCATCATTCATTACATACCATAGTCGTCTTACAAATAGGGATCACATGATCCAAATTACACAAATAGTTGATCTATTGATCAACGAACACAATTCATAGCGGAAGCGTAGATAGAAGAGGACTCTATAGTCCACGGGCAACAGCGTCGGAGTAGTCTAGTTGTGTGAGCGTCCGATGTCCATCATCTTCATGCTGCTGCTCCTCTTCATAGTTGGCCATTTGAATAGCCGGGGACACGTGAGTACTTTAAAGTACTCGCAAACTAATACTAGTGTAAGCACTATCAATTCTAGTAAAGGGGTACTAAGCTCTAGTTTCTTTTGCATAAAGCCAATTTTGGTTCACAAGTATTTGAAATAAAGACTCTTCATGTACTAACTAACTCAAGTGGGAACCTTAGTGTCATTCCAACAACTCAATTGTGATTCAAAAACAAGTCACCAATTCACCCTTCATTTCATCAACATTTTCAAAGAATCGACACCGAAACTGTATGGCCTTTCCAACCGTCCGTAAGTGGACACGGCTATTGAATAGGTTTACACTCTGCGGGGTTGCACACTTGTGCCACAACATTTGATTTCATCAGTCGGGATACCCCGAATCATCGTAACACAGTACGCGGATCATCAACCATAACCTTTCATTTACAAACTCTAGTATGAGCACCTCTCCCCATGAGCTTGGCCTCCCGGTGATGACCAACTGTCAACCCAACTGCACAGGGCTTGGCCGTACAATTCACCTCAGTTCACATCATTCATCAACAACGGAGGCAGCCTCGGCATAACCCTTATGATGTGTGTTCAGAGGGAACCATACTAAGGTACATAAACTTCGAGTTAAGCCCTTACCCATAATCGGTATTGTGGGGGTACTTATGAATTGGAAAGGTATCGCATCCAAACCAATATTAGTTTTAATCAAAAATCACTATCTTCTCTTTGTCATATTCACCTTCAAAATTCATTCAATGGAATGCATCATCATTGCAAAGTTTTCAAATTCATCTCAAGTCACATGTTCCCATCTAGAGTAGTCAAGTTTTAATATTAGCACTAGCATCTACTCATGAAGGGTGCTAACTACTTGGAATGCTAGTTAGGCTAAGTTGGATATTCTTGTACTAATCTAACATTAACCCCATTGAATCATGAATAAAAAAGTACTTTGATAAATCAAAGCAATAAAGCTTGTAAGTAAAGCTTGTAATAAAACTTGGGGTAGGTTCATGAATCATAAGAAAAGATGAGTGTGCCTTGTTCTTGGTAGAACTTTGCACTTTGCAAGAATATTAGCTTGCAACATTATAACTTGCAATAGTCTAGCTTGCCTTGGTTGTTGAGGTGATCAAAGTGCTCTTCTTCTTGGGTAGAATCCTTCCTCTTCCTGGTATCCTCCGGTACTAGCGTCTATACACGAATACGAGGATACAAATCACCAAATAATTTATTTGCTATTCCAACATATATTCACACAAACTATTCCAATCACATAATTAATATAATTAGGGTGCATTGGTTGTGTGGCTTGAGGAAAATAATTTCCTCTCATTACATATGTAAATGATAGTTTCCATATAGTTCTTGAGAAATAATTTCCTCTCATTGAAATCTTCTTAAGATTTAATTTCTCAAACAATAGTACATGATATCATGTTGACCCAAGTCAACCATTCATCACCATTATTTAAGAAAAAGATTTAAATGAACTAGAATACCTCATACCATTTAATAATGCCTATTATGCTTTAATATCTCCCAGCATTTCATATGATATTATTTAACCAGGGGTCCAACTTCATATGAATGAATTTGAGACAAGATTTAAATGAAGTATAATACTTCATATGATTTACATAATAGTTTTGGACAATATCATGTTAATAAAATAGCCATATTGTCCATTAATTAATCTAGGCCATGATCATGCAAAGTGACCATACCATTTTCTTGCAGAAACAATTAGTGTAAGTTAAATGTGAGCTATTGGAGTTGGAATCAACTAAATATCTATTTTGGTTGATTTTTAATAATTATTTGAGTATGAAAAAGTCCCTGGCTTCTTCTTTTTATCCATTTAATTCTACAACAATTCTTGAGGTGTGACCAGTGGCATATTGTAGATATTTTTTGTAGCTTTCCAACCATATAAAATTCATTGCATTTGGTTAAGCCAATTTGAATCTATTGATTTTCAAAGTTTGGGCAGTATTGAAATTACTTGGAGATGTTTAAAAGGAATTTGAATTAATAGGGCGGCGGGAAATGAAACGGGATTCGAATTAAAACGGCCCTCCAGCCCACCACGGTCCACAGACGTGCGGCGCGCAGGGTGGGGTCAAGCGTCGGTGGCTCAAACTTAGAAACGGTATGGGTGAACGTGGGACGTCAGATCAGAACGAAATCGTGCGGTCGGGCGCATCGTCGTCGGGGAGAAGGGGTTGTTGCCGCGGCGGAGGTAGGGGGTCGGCGAGCTGGAGCTTGGCGAGTCGCGACGGTGCAGGGGCGTTGTCGATGATGAGGAGTGCGCTGGTACGGTGGCGTCGCCGATGGTGCTCGGATTCGTCGGCGGCGATCTCAGCTCCGCCAGGGCCGACGATCAATTGGGCGGCTCCGGTGAGCAATTGAGGGAGAGAGATGGTCGAGGAGGATCAGAAGAGAGAGCGCAAGTTTGATGTGGAGATGAAGGCTCGGGGATGGCTCTATTTATAAGGGCGAGGTGGCCGTGTGGTGTGTGGCGAGGGCGACAGTGGCACGGCGACTCCGGCGAAGGAAGTGGGTCGGCGACGTCAGCGCAAGCCAGGCGGCGTCCATGCGGTGCTAGGGAGCTAGGGAATGAGGTGGGGGACGGTCTGCCGAGCGCGCGAGAGGCGAAGTGTTGGCGGCAAGATCACGGGGATCCGGCGAGCGGGTCGTCGGCGGCAAGCGGCGCGAGAGCACAGGCGCATTTCTGGCGGGCTGCAGGGATGGTGGCGGTGCTCAACGCGTCGAAAAGGGGGCCAGGGGTGGCGTCGAGTGTTGGGGCGGCGCGTGGCCAGTGGGCGTCCATGGCGTGCACGTGCGACGTCCACGGCATGCCTGGGCCATTCTGGGCGCGCGCATTCCGGCGAGCTTCGGCGTCCTCTCCGACCAGGGCTTGCATGGGCTGCAGTAGGGAGGTGAGGTGGAGGGTTTGGGCACCAGGGCCAGAAGTGGAGAGCAAGGGGAGAGGAAGGAGAAGAACATGGCCGGCATGGTGTGTGCATGGCCATGTCTTGGTCTCCCTAGGGTTCTTCTTAGGGGTGTTGTGCTGGTGGAGAGAGGAGAGGGGACAAGGGGACAGGGTAGAGTGGTTTAGGGCATTAGGGTTGGGTGTAGGACACTATTTGAAATAGTGTCAAATAGTTCCATAGTTGAAATTTGTAAATTTGTCCAAATTTGATTAAATTCAAATGGTTGACCAATTTGAATTGTGTGTGTTTAGTTGAGTTAGAAAAGACCAGAGATGATGAGAGGTGGTGGTGGAATGGTTAGAATCAAAGAATTGCAAAATTTGATATGTGGGAGATTGTTACACTTGTTAAAATGTTGCAACTTTGGATGGGCATAGCTATTGATCAAGAAAGAATTTGGCATGGTGATCTTTACAAAAAGTGTTCACCTTGATGTTGTCTTGGATGAGGTGCCAAGAGTTATCAAAGTTTAGTTTGAAAATTTTGAATTGCAAGGGCTCAAAGTGGTGATCAGACTATAATTGGCAGATTTGACCAATATCATATGTGAGCCAAATTTGAGTTCAAAAATGATTTGATTTGTGTTTCTTTGATTCCAAAAGTTGTAATAAGTGTTTAGTAACATTGTTCAACTAATGGTGAAGACCAAAATGGTCTAAGTCAAAGATTTAGAAAAATGGCATAAGCCATATGTGAGGGTTTTGGGATTTTCTAGCTTTTATTCTTTTATTTGTCTTTGCTTCACTTTGACCAGAGTGAGGTTTATTTGGTGTTCTATTGAGTTGGGTGAAAGGTTCACACCATTTTGAGGCAATGGAAGGGCCTAGGTCAAGATTTGATAATTTGGCTAAGTGCCACATATGCCTCTATGCATATGTTTGATTTTATTTTTCTTCTCACTGGAATTGGTTGGTAATTACTTTATTGAGTGTGTTGAGGTATTTCAAATCACCTACCAAGGTAGACAGAGCAAAGCTTCATCATTTTCAAAAAGTAGCCTTAGGCTTGCATATGCCTTTTTCTTAAATAAGATCTTTTCTTTTTATTTTATTTTTCAAGGATTGATGACAAGAGGGATGAGGTTTAGGGTTTAGTAAATTTTACAATGGTTCACCACCATTTAGCAAAGTAAGAAGAGGTAGGGTTCAAGGGTTACATATTAAGGCTATAGGCCCACCTATGTCTTTTTCTTTAATGTAGGTTTCTCAAAATAGATCCAAATAATTTTTAGAAAGTTAGGGTTTAGGGTTTCTCTTGATTTCTTTCTCTTTGATTTTATTTGGTTTGTGATCTTCACTTGATCACTTTAGGGTTTTAGGGTTTATCACATAAGCATAATAACACTCATCATGGCAAAAACACAAGTAAAAGGTATGAGCACTATGCATAGCACTCTATATAGGAAAGTTTTTGTTGGTTCTCATTTTTGAAAAAAAGGGATTTCATTCTTTCTTTGTTTTGAAATTTGGGATGTTACAGATACAACACAGCCAGAACATACCAAACACCAACGGTCTGCTGGGGTAATAGCACAACCTGCCCAAAGGAAAGAGAAAAACGATACAACACCCCACAAAAGAGGGCCACTCAGAGGCTGGACGAGGTAGAAATGCGACGGGCTGCCGCAAGAAGATCCTCCAACATACCGTCCAGGTGCTCCCTGTCCCGCTGCCTACATAGCGGGTACCACTGCTGCAACAAAGCCAAGAAAAAATAGATAGAGTCAGAAGCGCGTCGAGGCAAGATATGCTCTATGACCATCTTATTACACACAGTCCACATGGTTCAGGTCAAGGCCGCAAACAATTGCCAGAAGAGGCGCCTCCTCCTACTGGTGTTGTTCGCAAGGACCTCAATGAACTCACCGAGGGTTGAAGCCTGCCACTCAGGCCCCAGCGCCTCCTGGAGGAAGCTCCAAAGGAAACGAGCCGCAGGGCAAGAGAACATGATGTGTGTCATCGTCTCCGGAACCGCACATAATGGAAAAAGCCCGTTGCCCGGCTCGTGCCTCTTCGCAACCTCCACCCCAGAGGGAAGGCGATCCCTACGCAACTGCCACAAGAAAAATCTTCATCTTAAGCGGGATAGGCGCTTTATAAAGAGGGGACGACCAGGGTAGCGGGGGGCCCCTAAACAGGGCCCTATAGGCTGTTCTCACGGAGAACGAGCCGGATGGCGTTAAGCGCCATGAGGGCGAGTCTAATCCCCCGGCATAGCGTCCGAGAGGAGGTTCCGCAATGAAGCCAAACTCAGGGCCTCTCCCTGGGTTAGACCGCGACGGAACATGATATCCTAGTCCCCCTGGGCAACATCCGCAACAAGAATAGTGGGGTCTGCGCAAATGGGAAAGAGATCCGGGAAGTCAAGGCAAATGGGACGGTCGCCAAGCAATGGGTCAATCCAGAACATGGTCCCTCTACCATCGCCTATGGAGAGGGATAGTCCCGCTCTAATGTCATGCTTAATGTCCTGGAGGGCTCTCCAAAACTAAGATCCCTCCCGGCGCTCACAAGCAAGGAGTGGCCGGCCCCGTAGGTATTTTGCCTTAATCAACTTAAGCCACGGTCCCCCGTCATCAGATAAGATCCTCCGAACCCATTTCAGCATGAGGGCCACATTCATGTGGCGAGAGGAGATAATCCCTATGCCCCCAAGATCCTTGGGGGCGCACACATCGCCCATTTGACCATGTGGTATTTTTGCCGGCCTGTCCTGTCTTGCTAGAAGAAGCGTGAAAGCTCTTTGTCAAAGACAGCATGTACCCCTTCAGGAAGGATGTACAAGCCCATGATATACATGGGGAGACTAGACAGGCACGAATCGATGAGAACCATCTTGCTACCCTTGGAGGTAAACCTCCCGCACCACGGTTCAGCCTTCGCTCTAACTCTCCCCACCAAGGGGGCGAGGTATCTAATACGGATCCTAGAATCCTTAACAAGTACTCCCAGGTAGTTCACAGGGAAAGTTGACAACCTGCAGTTTAGGTTGTGAGCGATCCGCTGTTGGGCTTCCGGAGGGTACCCCAAGACCACTACCTCACTTTTGTCAAAGTTAATTTTGAGGCCCGACATGGCCTCAAAACAGAGGAGTAGGAACTTGGTGTTCTGAATATCCAGGTCCGAACCCTCGAACATAATCATGGTATCGTCCGCATATTGGAGGTGGGTCACCCCTCCACCAGGGATCAGGTGCCCGACCACTCCAGTAATATGGCCCGAGATCCTGGCCCTCTCTAGGATCTCGGCTAGGGAGTCAACCGCAGCGTTGAAGATGATAGGGGACAGGGGGTCGCCCTGTCGCACTCCACACACCGGCCTAAAATAGGGACCCACTTCCCCATTAATGTTAATGGCCGTGCTGCCAGTCATCACGGTCTGCATAATCCAACCTATCATCTAGTCATCAACGCTCCTCCTCTGAAGAACCTGTCGGAGGAAGGACCAATCCAAGCGGTTGTACGCCTTTTGGAAGTCTAGTTTTAAGAAGACACCCCTATGGTGTCGACTCCTGACCTCATGCACAATCTCATGAAGTGCTAGAATTCCATCGTGGATGTGGCGGCCCTTGAGGAAGGCGAACTGGTATTGGTGCGTAATCCGCTCCATAACCGGAGCCAACCTCATCGCGCACACCTTGGAAAACAACCGTTAGACCACGTTGATGACAGTAATTGGCCTGAACTAGCGGATATCTGTGCCCCCACTAACTTGGGGATCAGGGTAATAACGTCGTAGTTCAGGCGCCCCATATCAAGAGTTCCAATGTAGAAATCTTAAAACATGGGCATGATAGTCTCCTGGAGTTTCTCCCTGAATTTCTGGAAGAAGACAACCGCAAGCCCATCAGGACCAGGGGCCGAGTTGGCCTTCATGCCATCCAGCGTGCTACGGATTTCCGTTGAGAGGAACAGAAGGGTGAGAGCGGCATTCTCATCCTCGGAGACCCAAGCCCTAGCTGGCCATAGATCTGCCGCGAGGGCAACCCCGTTCTGGGGCCGGGCCGCAAATATACTTTTATAAAAGGTATAAATATGGGTGGTGATATCCCCGGCCTCCTCTAGTAGGGATATCACCATCCCAAAGACAGGGGATGGAACACTTCCGGCGACGGCTATTCGCAATCGCATGGAAGTATGCAGTGTTCGCATCACCCTGGAGGAGACAATTCTGGCGACTCCGCCGTCGCCAAAAGACCTCCTCCCCACGGTAGATGTCCATAAGCGAGTGTTCAAGGGCATAGCGCTGAAGCCACTCCTCAGTGGCTAGGCCCTCCTCGTCCGCGACGCGATCTAAATCCTGAATCTGGCGAAGGAGTAGGCCCTTCTTCTAGCGTACCTCCGCCCCGAGGTTAGCCCCCTAGCCTCTCATAAACTGGCGGGCGATCTTCGCGTAGTGATGCCAAACATAAACTACATTGAAGACCCACGGTGGGGAATCCGCCACCCGGTCCCACTTGCAGCCAACCGCCTCCACGAACCCTGGCTGTCTGAGCCAGAAGTTATCCAAGTGGAAGCGGTTTAGCCTCGGTGGGGTAGAGCCCCCCCGAACACAGCAGGAGTGAGGGGTTATCAGACCCAATCCGAGTAGCCGCCCTAAGCGAGCATAGTGGGAACTCAATTTCCCACTCAACCGACACAAAGACCCGATCCAGCACACTCTGTACCGGGTCAATATGGTTGTTGCTCCACGTAAACCGAGCTCCCACACGCGTGATGTCTCTAAGGGCGAGATCCGCAAGGTAGTCGTTGAACATCCTGATCCTAGGAATGTCCACGCGACTCGAGCTCTTGTCCTCCGGAGAGCGTATCAGGTTAAAATCGCGGGCCACCACCACTGGGGTGGCACACCGGTGATCTTGTTCCGCAGCTCCTCCAAGAAAGTCTGAGACCTCAAATGGTCCGCCGGCCCATAAACGATAATAACCTCCCAGCTAAGGTTAGACCGTGGTCCATATCCTCAACCTCGAAGGCATCCTCCTTCATGCCTAGGAGGATGCCGCCAGAGTGGCCCGAGGCAGGGCGCCAGTGCCAGGCGAACTTGTGTCTACTAAGGCTCTCCAGCTCGTGAAGGAGGAACGACTCCTTAATCGTCTCTTGGAGTCCCACAATATCCACGTTCTCGTGACGCATGTACTCCTTCAGTTGTTGTTGGGGTCCCAGGGCCTCGAACCCCCTGATGTTCCAAATGAGTGAGAAGAAGGGAACACTCATTGGATAACATTAGATTGGGGGTTCCCTATTGCGAACCGATCGAGCCCTACTACGCGTCGAGGGCCGGACGGGGGCCTAGGAGGTCCCCCCCCCCCAATTAGGGGCCGCATTAGCGTCCTCGATCTCACCAATGTTATCTTAACTTTATCAAAATTCAAATGTATCAAGTTATTATTTAGTATCTATATATGTCTAAATATTAACAAAGTTAAGACATATTTCATAGAGTATATGGATGAAGTGGAGAAACATGGCCCGTGGCTGGACGCCCTTCCACACGAGTTGTGCGTGTTCTAAGAGCACCTCAAGCAGATTTCGTAACTACGTACTAAAACATGTACTACCTCTATCTGTAAAATAATATCGTAAGTTTATCTAAATTTAAATGTTTCTAGAAACTCTTTAGTATACAGATATATTTGAATTTAGATAAATTCTTGACTTCTTTTTATAGACGGAGGTAGTAGATAGGTTAGAGCATCTCTAGCAGGTTCGTAAACACGACCGAAAATGTAAAATAACGACTCGTTTTCAGTTTCCATCAAAATATCGGCACCAATCAGATCCTGAAAAGGCATGTGAACAGTAAAAAAATTAAGGGGTTCGGTAAAATTCCCCTCTGACCTCTACATTCGATGGCTGGGAGGCCAAACCGAGTGCGACATGTACCCCTCATCGAGTTTTGGCGGGATGGAAGTTCCAGCTTGCGCCAACAGCTTCTGTGCGTAGACTCATCGGAGTCAGACCATATTGCAGCCAAATTCCGGCCGTAGACACCACCGCCGATGCACAACCCGGCCACTACCGCCGAAGCCTAGCCCTGCCACGCGCGGACATCCCCAATATCGGCAAGCGCAAATCACCACGTGTGGGCGCTGCAACCACCATGCACGACAGGGCCAGCTGGCAGGTGGCCCCGTGCGGGCAGTCTGCCACGGAGATTTGGGGAAGAAGATATGAAAATAGAAAAATAAAAAACTCTTAACATTTGTGCCTTTTATGAAATATTCTGGGTTACAGTTTTATTTATGGCATCTGATCAGCTCCAACCCTTTAGAGCAAAGAAATCGTGTGTTCTGCGCCATGTACTCACATTTTTGCTGGTCGCAAAATACGGATCTGGTAGAGATGTTCTTACTCATAAACAAGTCCAGTGTTTAGAAAAGGGCCGTTGAGTGTCTATGGGGATCAAATCCCCCCGACCCCGAGGTCCCACTGGTGGAAAAAACGGCTTCGGTCGCGGTTCGCAACTGCCATTGGTCGCGGTTGCGCAACCGCGACCAAGCAAACGCGACTAAAGCCCACCCCCTTTAGTCGCGGTTGCTTACGAACCGCGACTAAAGGCGCCTCCACGTGGCCGCCAGCAGTCCTTCGGGCGGAGGACCTTTAGTCGCGGTTCTCTGGCCAACCGCGACTAAGGGCCGCAGGTTTGGGGTTTTAGCCCCCCCTAAACCTGGTTTCTTTTTAGTTTGTATTGTTTTATTTTCTTTTCTGTTTTATTTTAATTTTGAAGGAGTTTCACATATTCTACGGTACTACATATACATGCATATGAACAAACAAATTTGAAATTAGAACCAAAAGGAATGCAAGAGGAATTGACAATATATATTCAATATCGGATGACCATATACAATTTTGAACAAGTTTCCATACATATGATTTACTGCATATGAAGTTCTACGTCCTCTACATAGTGTTCTCCTCTAGGATCGATGACTTCCTTCGCGATCCATCCAGCTAGTTCCTCTTGAAGTGGTCGGAAGCGAGCTTCTAGACTAAGCGTCTTCCGGAGGTTATTCCTCTTGATGTTGTTCTCACACGAAACCCGCTCAGAGGTGTATCTCCGGATCATCTCACAAACATAGTATCCACATAGATTGGTCCCCTTTGGCTGAATATCCCCAGTCCCAGACACTACCCTTTTAAATTGTAGCTCTTTTTTGAATTCACCGACCTTTGTGTTTACGAACCGTGTCCAAACCCTACGAGGCAAAGAAAATTAAATGAACAAGAGAGTTATTAGTTACTTGATATTAGGAAATGAACGAAATAGGCCGATCGATATAGAGCGCAAGTGAATAAATAATTACTTCTGCATCATTTTTCTCATGTCGGCCCAAAGCTTTGCATTCAGATTCAGAGAGTCGTGGACGAGAACTGTGGAGTCGTGAAATTGAATTACTAGCAGAATCCAGTGGAACCTGCGGACACGATACATGCACAGTCATGCATAATTAACTCATCGATTAGCCACATACCTTGCATGGAGTAAACAAAAGAGAATGTGCTCAAGACAGAAACACTCACCCAAAATGGTAAGGAAATAGAATATCACTTTTGAGTTCCTGCCTTTTGTAACAGGTCTTCCTCCACGTCGGCGGGAAAATGTTCTAACACATATGAATTAACGATTTGTGGGTCAATGAACCCAACATCATGGATGTTCCTTATTATGCATTCCCGCTTCTTCATTCTGCATACACAACAAGATAGTTAGGACAATATATATATATATATATATATATATATATATATATATATATATATATATATATATATATATAGTGCGGGCAATGAACGAGATGGGGTAGAAATAAATCACTTACAGAACGTAACAACTGATGATAGATTTGTCGAGCTCGCGCAGATTGAAAAGCTGGAACAATTCACTCCGATGAATTTGTACATAGTAATGTTTGAAGTGATGCTCAGGTCTAACTTCCGCATAAATATAGTCTTTGGCATTTTTTAATTTTATGTAAGCCTTGTACCAATTTAGCAGACCTGTCATTTGTGGAGGTAGATCCTTTTCCTGCGCAGGCTCGATGAGAGGCCCATTCGACACATATGTAATTACTACGTCCTTCATTATTGGCGCCTCATCAAGGCCTAACACTGCACGAAGAGTCAGACCTAAGTTGGCCGCTTGTTCTGTGGCACTCGCTACGGTCAATCCCTGTGCTGCCGCAGCTGCTATGATATCGGGGGCATCCGGACCGGCGGCTTTCACTATGAGGGGCGATGGATTGTTTACTCTGTTCCCCGAGCTGGGCAACTTGTTTCCCCTCTTTTTTACTTTCTAATTCTTTCTCGGCCTCCTCCAAGGCTTTCTTCTCCTGCTTCTCCGCCAACTCTTGCTTCTCCTTCAACATGAGTGCTTGCCTACGAAGTTCACGTGAATAGTCGTCAGGCAGATTCTTCGCGGCTTGGGACGGTGTGTTAAAAAATGACTTAGCCCAGCTCTTTTGCTTGTCAGAATATACTGGCTTGGGCTCGGGCTCTCTTTTCTTCTTGCAGTCCGCCATCCATTTCTCATGCTGAGCAGCCACGACCGCTACATTTTCCTCCACACTAAGGTCCCAGGTCTCGATGAGAGGCTTCGTGATGGCTCCGGTACCTTTGTGATCTTAGGTACATAAGGCTCGGGTTAATAGTCCAGGACTGCTTCAGCTTCTTTGCCGGGGGCGGCTGTTCTTTGGAGGTGGTGGGGGCGGCGTCGGCTGCCGGCGGAAGTTGGGGGCGGCGTCGGCTGACGTGAAGGAGGTGTAGGTGAACCACCACCACGCCGCCTCCGCCCCGCCGCCACCACCACCGGAGGAGGGTGGACTTGTTCGCCTTGGCGCCTCGTCCAGAAACTTGATAAACTTCTTTTTCCGAGAATAAACTGGCGCTTGACACCTCCAAGTCTTCTCTCCCCTTCGGGTGTAGCAATGTCAATCTCCGGGTCCTCAAACCTTGGACTATGTCCTCCACCGTGACACGAGCATAGCCATCTGCAATGGGGTTGTTGTGGTGGAGTGCTCCGGCTCACATGGCAAAGCACTGCCGATGGCTACCTTCGTGGACATGTTCCCGGTAGGATAATACAGATGACATTCTTTCATCGCCTTTACATCGTCCACGGGGTAGCGAGGAGGCTCCGGTGCAGTAATTTGGATCTCCGGTGCATCGTGCCGGCTGGACCTCCGTGGAAGCCCCGCTGCTTCTCCGCTGCGGCAGGATCCATTGGATGATCTTCATGCGTCCCGACTGCCGATCTCTCCCACAAGTATAGACAGGGTTTTCTTCATCTCATCGACTTCCGATGCCAACCGCGCCACAACATCTGCATCCCGATCCGACTTTCTCTTCGGCTTCTGTAACCGTACGGGTCATCGTCTGGGAGAACCCTTCTTTCCACGTAATGTTCCCGGGCATGCCTCGTACACGTCCTCCGTGTTCGGATTCCCGAGGGCTCTTGTCGTGCGTCGTTCTCTCTGTTGAACTTGATCTTCCCCTCTTGAGCATCCCTCATTGCGTCAATAAGGGCTTGGGATTTTAAACATTTTGTTCCAGTAAACACACGCCCTGTCTCCGAGATCTTGTACCACCGTACCACCAGCTTTTGGCCCTTCGGTCCCATCCTCGTGCACGGACGGATTCCTCGCCTCCTCAGCTCGTTCTCCATCTTCTCCCACTTAGGCTCCCAAAGCGATACCCTCCTGGCCCCATAACATGATTGTACTCCTTCTTAGCCGCATTTTCCTTATTTTTTCTTCGATATTTCAATGAAATGCTCCGATTTCTTCTGCTTCACAAATTCTGGCCAATCATGTTCAAGTCTCTCATACTGTCCTTTGAATTCCGGAGTCTTGTTCCGGTTGACATAGTCACGGGCTAGATTTTGCTTAAATTTCGGAATGTATCGGCCATCTTACCAAGAGCGAAGTGTTTGAGTAGCCTCCTCCTCTCCTTGTTTTCCTGAATCTTGTTACCCTCTCATGAATTTGTGGTATTCCGGAGTAGGATGAAATGCTCCATAAGCTTTTGAAAGCAATCCTTTTTAGTTCTCTTGTCGACAAAAGTGAAACCAAGGCGTGCCTTCTTTGGCTCATTCCACTCCTGGAGGGTGATCGAGATGTTGTCTCTAACAACGGCTCCGCATTAGTTGATAAACTTGGTGGCGTGCTTCGGGGGGCTCCAGCGGCTTTTGCACTATCGACAACCTCGATGGTATATGTTTCTCTGGTTTGAGCGTCTTGGTTGCGCCACGCTTTGACGACGACGTACTCGATTTTTTCGACGATCGGCCGAGGGCTAAAATAAGAAAGAGAGTCACGCGTGTTAGTACACACATATTTATTCAAATCAGTAAGTTTGTATCACCGGAGGCAAAATGTATATATATACCTCGGCGCCGGAGCTGTTGCTACTTGCAATTGAAGATCGTCGTTTATCGACGTTTCTTCCCCATCATCTTGACGGCCTTCATCTTGACCGTCAAGATTCAGATAAGAAGAAATATCCTCTTCATCTTGTTCGGTCGGCACATAAGGAATATCGCCTTTTATGATGCCAAATATCTGTTCTTCAACTTCTTGATCATAGTTGTCCATAATCGGGTCAGCTCATCGTCCGCCATATGTCAGTCCTGAAAACATGTAATAAAAACTAATTAATTTGGCGGTGGCAAAAGGAGAGAGGGCGGTGGCGGTGGCAAAAGGGGGGCGGCGGTGACGGTGGCGGTGGCGGTGGCGAAAGGGGGGCGGCGGTGGCAAAAGGAGAGAGGGCGGTGGCGGTGGCGAAAGGGGGGTGGCGGTGGCGGTGGCCCCTCGCCGCCCCCTCTCTCCTTTTGATTAACAAATTTTAAGTTTAAATTTTAAGTTAATTATTTTGATTAACAAATTTATAAGTCAAATTTAGTTCTTTTTTGAGACAAAAATTTTAAGTCTTTTTTTAGTTTTTTTAAGTCAAATTTTAGTTTTTTTTTACACAATCTTTTTTAAGTCAAATTTGTAGTTCTTTTTGGGACAAAAATTGAAGTCTCAATTTTTTGTTTTTTAAGTTAAATTGTAGTTCTTCTTTTACACAAACTTTAAACTCAAATTTTAGTTATTTTTAATTTTAAAATTAACAAGAACAAAAAACTAAAAAAGAAAGAAAAAACAGGGGCAGGAGACGCCGGCTCCTCCCCTACGCTGCTCACCGCGGCGGGGTGCGCGGCACCGGCGCGCGGCCGCCCGAGGCGATCTCGAAGGGCCAGGCTCTCGTACGGGCGCTGTCGTTGCCTAATCGACGATACATCGGAGGAGGGATCCTCACGAGGGGAGAAAGAAGTAGGCCATAAGGCGGAGTGCACACGGGACGGTGGTACGCGAGTTGCAGCAGGAACTGCACGATGACGGGGCCCTCTGCTGTATGCAGGTGCTGGGCGCTTGCGCGTTATTTACAATGGTTGTGGTTGTGCCTCTAGGGCTCCCGGGATCCGGCTTATAAAGGCGCACGGATCTAGGGTTTACATGGAGAGTCTAGCGGAATACAAGTTGCCTAACTACGGTACAATATCTTGCCGTGTACGTCAAGGATCCGCCTTCCTCATGGTCGTGCTGGATCCGGATACTTTATGGACTTCCACGGATCCGGCCTCCTTCGTAGGTCGGTTGGGATCCGGCTCCAGGTTCCTGGGCTGGACTTCATCCTTCATGATCAACAGCAACTGGGCCGCCCGATGGGCCCATGCCACCATCACCGTCTATGGGCCACCGGGCTTGCCGGATCTAGGCCATGTCGTTGATATACCCATAAAGTATACCCACAACGTAAGAAGTTCTCCGAGATTCATCATTCTTCCGTCTTCAAATAACTCGGAACCGAAGAGAATCTTGAAGAGCTTCCAAACTTTCTTATTTCCGACATCATCTGCTCGGAAATCATATGTCCTTCAATAACGATATTGTTACGGAGTTTCCATCTTTCCCGCGCACAACCTCCTAATCTTCCGCTAAATTTTCAGATGCGAATCTTCAGCCGGAATTTCGGAGCGCACAGTTAAATCACCTCACGTCGTTTTACCGTTTTTAACCTAAGACACGCGTCACGCATTCAACGGTGAGACCGTTCAGTTTCCGTCGGATCCGCGAATCTCCTCGCGAGGTCTATAAATACCCCCATGCGCGGTAACTCCCATTCTTTTCACCTCCTCACCACTTCATCTTCCTCCTCGCGCCGCGCCGCCGTCAGATCTTGACTCCGACGAGCCCCGCCACAAAGAACTTCGCGCATCCTCGCTCCAAGCTTCCCCTCGCGCCAAGATCGTTGCGGTTGATCGGGAAATCTCTCCCGCCGCCGATTCGTGGTCACGCGGGTCGTTTCGTAGCAAGTTCGGCGACCTTCATCCTCACCGGAGCATCGCCGGTCCGCAGCGCCATTGACGGTCGTGCACCGGACTTGTAGAAGAAGTAGACTAGAGTAGTTTCCGGTTACTCAAATACTTTGCATGGGTGCAGCCGGAAGCATGCCAATCGATTCACACTTGCTGGTAGTTCTCCGAATAGCCGGATCCCGTTCGCTAGAACCAATCTGTCAGGATCCCATAGCATACCTTCCACCATATGTTTCCGACATCCAGGCTAGCTCAACCTTTTCCGCATCTTCCAGCACCAAACTAGGCCGGATCCCAACCGCTCAAGAACTTGAAGAAGAAATCCAAGGGCAAGCTAGAATAGCAGCCAAGGTTCAGGAGACGGAAAACAAGAAAGCTTCCAAGGCTCGGATCCGCGAAGGAGAACGGGGTCAATGGTGGCCTGCGAAACTACCGTCACGGAGCTTAGAGAGCTTCAAAAGAGGGTATGATCTCCGCTCTTTGGGGCTTCATACGCGACACCGTCGTCCCCCAGCCCGGAGCCGGAGAAGTTGTCATGACCAAAGCTTGGGTGGAACGCGGATTATCGCTCCCCTATTCGGAATTCTTCCTCTCCGTCCTCAACACGTACGGGCTTCAGCCCCACAGCATCTGCCCCAACTCATACCTTCTGCTCTCCAACTTCGCGCACTTTGCGAAGGGCATCTCGGAATCCGACCGGATGTCAAGTTATGGCAGTTTTCTTCCGAGTGAAGAAAGAATGAACAAAGCCTTTGAGCTGAGGGGCATGACGTTCATGCTGAACTCCGCATGTATCCACCTCACGACTCGCACGAATCCGTCCGTCTTGGAACGCCGGATGGTTCTACGGAAAGAACGTTTGATTCCGGAGATCCACGACGGTCTGCCTAAATTCAACAACGAGCCTCCGGAAGAACTTGCGAGCTGGAGCTTCGTCCCTTCGCTCGCCCTAACTCCTAACTTGGAGAAGGCAGCGCGGAGAATCTCTGGCTAGTCCATGACGGGCTAACCGGAACTCAGTGACACTCAGGTGGTTCACCCCGGCGGATCCAGCCACTACGGTACAATGCCGGTTAATGCGCATATACGGGCGGACGACCAGCTCACGAGCTACCCGCCACGACCTTAGGCTGATTCTCTCAAGGAGATTCAAGACGCTCGTGAAGATAGGCCAGCCGATCCCGGAATTGATCAAGGATATTTATACAAACAACCAGTGTCCTCCGGTAAGCTCGATTCCTTCGTTACTTCAAACTTCACAAGTTTTAGAATGTTGACTTACATATAACAGCTTTCCCTCAGCTCGATACTTTGGCGGAGGAAAACTTTCGCACCATACTTCGTGTCCCCGTCGGTGGCGACACGGCGGAGGAGGTTCGGATGACGAAGAGGGGAAGAGGAGGCAGGCACCCGCAAGGCAGCCCCCGTCCTTGAAGCGTCCCCGCCAAAGCTCCCGGCTCTGAGGCCGGAGCCAGCGGCGAGGCCTCCGCCAAGAAGCCCAAAACCATCTAGCCCCCTCCGCTAGACTCAAGGAAAGCGGAGCGGGAACGTTTGAAGATGCTTACCACAGCAGGCAAACGCTCGCGCCCCATCATCCCCGGCGCCCCGTAAGTTTCCGAGTATGGCACGTCTCTACTTTGATGCAATTGTTTCTTATGCGAATGTCTTTTAATTGTTCGCAGAATTCCGACTACCGCTGCCACTCGGACCACCAGCCAAGAGCCCATCACAAAATATATGAAAAGGTCTCCGGCTGTTGGTCCTCCGACTCCAGCTCCGCCAAGCACTTCCCACACTGCTCCACCGCCGTCTCCTCCTCAGGCGGAACAATCTCCCCCTCCTGCCGCAAACACTCCACCGGAAGTAATTCCGGTCAGCAGCGAAAAGGTGGTCGGAGAGGATCCTAAGGCCAAAGGCCCTGCCCAAAAACCGAAGTTCAAGGCCAAGGAGAGGCTGAAGTTACTTCCTCCGAGAAGGTCGGGCCGGTGCTGGCGCCGTCGTCGTTTTTCCGAAAAACTTTGGAGATCCAGTGACCTCACTTCCACCCCAAGGCATATGCTACCAAGTTTTTCAACAAGCTGACGGAGACGGAGAAGTGGGAACTTGAACAAGACACACTCAACGCCATGCTGAACAACGCCTGGGGAAGCCGGATGCCGCGACGTCGGAGATCCAAGAGTTTAAGAAGGACGTCGGCCGGTTCTTTGACAAACTTATGCAAACAAAAGGTACTCCCCGGTAGCCCCCAAGCATGTGGCGGAAACTAGGTACTAGTTATCGCTTAGATGCTTAGAGTAAAGCCACTTTTGGAAGATTTTTTAAATTGTTGTAGCCCCCAAGCATGATGTCGGAGGGATTCCGGCAATGATGCTTCAAAGGACCCTACTATAATAGGCGGAATTTTTACTCCTGCACTAATCTTATTTTACAGGAACAGCAGGCGCTGCATTATGAGCTGCACAAGAACATCGCCCTTCAGCGCCGCGTTACCTTGGGTCAAGCGGAAAGTATCCAAACCCTGAAGAGTGAACATGCAGAACTGAACAAACAACTGGCGGACGCCCAAGGTTGGTTTCCGCCCTTTCTTGTTATTAATTCACGTTCCGACTTTGAACTATATTTGACTTGAATCCTTATAGGCGCATCTTCTTCCCTGGCTACGACCTCCTCCGAACTTGAGAACCTGCGCTCCTCATACCAAGAATTGGAGGCGGAAAGTGGGCGGGCAAAAGAAGGAGCAGGCCGAAAAGCAGCTGGCGGGAAAAACTCCGAGCTCATCAGGGAGAAGAGCGAATTCTTGTTAAAGCGCATTGCTGATAGCGAGACCATCAAGAGACGCAGAAAGAACTCAACGGACTCACGGAATACATGGAAACCGCGGAGCACCATTGGGACTTGCTGGCCAAAACATCCTGGGTACTTGTACTCGGAGTTTCTTATCTTGATGTATAATTTCTTGTGCCCAACTTGAATGTTTATTCTTGTATTTTTGTGCAGAGCCGCTTGGATACCCTGAAAGACGCCGGAATAAATTTCCCGGACGATGTTCTTTCTCTCGTTGGCGATGATTGCAAGGATCTTATCTCCGCCTCACGAAGATATGCCACAACTTGTCGTTGAAGAAGCCGCACCTGCGGTCTGCGCAAACTGGTCAAGAAAATGGACATTCTTCCGGGGCTGATGACGGATCTACAAGCTTCATCAGCCCGAGGACGGCTGCCATGACTTTGACTATGTGCTTGGCGCATAACCCGGAGATGGATCTTGACCGGGTAACTCTGGTGTTCCTCCGACAGCGGATGTCGGTGCGCTGCTAGATGCGGTAAGTGGCTATGACACCCGCATCGCGCGGAGGATCCATCACGAAGAATTCTACGACAAGGTGGTTCTTCCTGCGGACGAGCCCCTTGAAGCCGAACTTCAAAAAGAGCGCGACGCGGAACCCGACGCGCATCCGGAACTCGGTTTACCTGGACCAGCTCCAAGGATGCTCCCAAAGAGGAACCCAAGTCCAGCAGTGAAGAAGAAGAAGAGAGTGAGGAAGATGTATCGTCTCCGGGCTGAGGACGCCAAGGAGAAAGATCCGAGGGCAATGCTTCTCCGTCCAAGGCGAAAACGTTTATGTCCTGCGGGAGAAAATAATGCATCATTTTGGCCCCGGCGAGGGTTTGTAATATAACTTAAATTCGTAAGTAGTTAGGACGAAACAAGTATGCATGCGTGGGCGGAAAATGCTTATCCTGCTATACGTTTTAAGATTATTTGCATGTGTTGTTTCTTGAAAGCAAGTGCTAGCTTTATAATATCCGGCTTGCCCACTTGACCTTCACGAGCCGGAAAACCCGTGCCGGAAACGCTCGCCGCGGCGACGAAGCCCAATGGCAATCCGTCAATAACCGCGGAAACAAGCCCTGACCCAAGTGCCGGAAATCGCTACCGGGAATCCATGGGTTTGCCACAGAAAAATTTTCAGAAAACTTAAGCTTACGTCCTAAAGGACGATTTTGAAAATCACAACTTTCATACACGCCTAGGCGAAAAGATCCAGCTCTGCGGTTTTAGTCGGAAAAAACATACGATCCAGAAACGAAAAATTAAAGGAGGTAAAAGACTCTGAGAGTGAACCAAAAGCTTTATTTCATTGATCATGTATCATAGATATTACAAGTTATGTAATGCGTAAAGCGCTAAGTGTGGAAAGGACGTAGCTGTGCTATGTTCCCGGGACGATCTGTTTCATCATATATGTCACCGGATCTTCTCGTTTTCGTTTTCGGTGCCGATTGGCAGGTCTATCCTTCAATTCCGGAAATCAACGAGATAGTAGGATCCGTTGTGTGTACTTTACTAATGACAAAGGTCCTTCCCATGGAGATTGCAACTTTGATCTTTCACCGCGAAGGCGGAGGACTAAGTCTCCGGCCATGAACAGCGATTCCGAACTCGAGCGGCTATGGTAGCGTCGGAGCCAGCAGCGATAAATGGTGGAGCGTTGGTCGGCTAAATTCGAGCTTCTTCGATCGGTCCCTATAGAGCCTCTCAGCAGTTTCTTCATTGTTGGCGGAAACTCGCGGTGAATCATGGATGATGTCATTGGGGAGCACAGCTTCGGATCCATATACCGGGAAGAAGGAGTAAATCCTGTTGACATGTTAGGGGTAGTTTGTAACTCCAGGACTCCGAGTCTAGTCCTCTCGGCCCAAGCTCCGGCTGCGAGGCGCAGCGGTTCTTCAAGGCGAGGTTTGATTCCGGCTAGTATAAGGCCATTGGCTCGTTCGACCTGACCGTTAGATTGTGGATGGGCCACAGATGCAAGGTCAAGCGGATCCCAACTTCATCGCAGTAATCCTTGAGTTCTCCCTGCGCAAAGTTTGTGCCATTATCTGTGATTATCCTGTGTGCGGGATGCGAATCTCGTCACGAGGCTGCAAACAAATTTTAGTCTTGTAGCACCGTCGGCTTTTTGCGCTTTGCCTCGATCCATTTACTGAATTTGTCAATAGCGACCAAGAGGTATTCATGACCACCAAGAGATGATTTCTTTAACTTACCAACCATATCGAGCCCCAGACCACACAAACGGCCGGGTGATAGGTATGGTCCTCAGCTCTTGGGCTGGAGCGTTTGGTTGAGTAGCGTGTATTGACAACCTCGGCAAGTTTTTACTAGCTTCTCAACATCTTCTTGTAAACAACGAGTAAAATCCCTGAAAAGCTTTTGCAACGAGGGACTGGGGGCGGCATGATGCCGCAATCCCATGGATCTCTGAGGATTTCAATGCCATCTTGACTAGAGACGCATTTGAGAAATACCCGTTTGCACTTCGTTTGTAGAGCTGTCCATCAACAATTGTGTAGGATCGTGCTCGTCTCGATGATCTGTCGTGCGTGGACCTCGTCCTCGGCAGCTTTTGATCAATGAGATAATCCAGAAAAGCTGAGTCCAGGCCGGAATGATTGCCATCACTTCCTTAGTCGGAGAAGCGCCGGATCGGGATTTTCGGTTGCGCCTTTCAGGAGGGCACTCGCGGATGCTCAAGGAAGATTCCGAGGGAATGGCTTTCTGCCAGGATCCGAGCTTGGACGGCATGTCGGCTGCGGTGTTATCATCTCTTCGACGTACTTGACTTCGTGTCAGAAGCGCTTGGCGATCTCGTCAGCTCGTCTGTAAGCCGCCATGACGGAGTTTCTGGCGTTCCAGGTTCCGGCTACTTGTTGTGCCACCAGGTCGGAATCTCCGCAGCATATGATGTGCTTGATCCCAATTTCCTTAGCGATGCGCAGACCATGTAGTAGAGCCTCGTATTCCGCCATATTGTTGGTAGCTTCGAAGTGAATCTGCAGAACGTGCTGTTCTTCTCCGGTAGGTGACTTCAGGGTAACTCCAGCCCCGAGCCTTGATGTTGCTTGGATCACGTCAAAGTGCATGACCCAGGCTTCGGGTTCCGGCACAGGTGTGCCCTCCGGTGTCCAATCTGCGATGAAATCCGCTAGAACTTGAGACTTGATTGCAGTTCGAGCTTCGTAGTTGATGTCAAGGGAGATAATTCAATGCCCCATTTGGCTACGCGCCCTGTTGCGTCGGAGTTGTTGATGATCGTTGCCGGGGAGCCTTGCTCTGCCATTGGGTGCTCCTGAGTAGTGTCTCGGCTTAGGCTGCCTAGGAAAACTCAGTATGTGCCGGCACGAAGTGAGGTACCTCGCTTGGATCCGTCAAGACTTCACTAATGTAATAGACGGGCCTTTGGACTCCATGCTCATATCCTTCTTCCTTTCGCACCACCACGATTACGAGGCTGATAACTTTGTTGGTAGCGCCATGTAAAGAGCATAGGCTCCGACTCAGCTGGAGCTGCCAATATCGGTGGGGAGGAGAGTATGTTCTTCAACTCCTGAAGTGCTTTCTCTGCTGCCTCATCCCGGACAAATTTGTCTGTTTTCTTGACTTGTATAGAGGTAAGGCTTTCTCGCCAAGACGGCTAACAAATCTGCTGATTGCGCAACCAATTAATCGTTGCACATCTTTGAGACAAGTTGGTCTTTTGATGTTCGGGATAGCCTTGATTTTTTCCGGGTTAACTTCAATGCCCTGTGAGAAACAATGAAGCCAAGGAGTTTTCCTGCTGGTACGCCAAAGACGCACTTCGGGATTTAACATCATCTTGTAGCGTCGGAGATTATCAAAGGTTTCCTTAAGGTCGCTCAGCAGGTCGGATCCCTTTCGGGTCATGTTGGCGATATGTCGTCACGTGAGCGTGCACGTTCGGCCAATTTGGTCCTTCGAGCACCGTTGCATCGTGCGTTGGTATGTAGCACCTGCGTTTTTCAAGCCAAAAGGCATGGTAACATAGCGAGTATGTGCCAAAGGGTGTGATGAACGAGGTCGCCTTTTGGTCATACTTCTTCATCAAGATCTGATGATACCCGGAATATGCGTCAAAAAAACACAGAAGTTCCGCCCCTGCCGTCGAATCAATGACTTGGTCAATGCGCGGCAAAGGGAACGGATCTTTCGGACAATGCTTATTCACGCCGGGGTAATCGATGCACATTCTTAGTATTTCAGAATTCTTTTGGGTACAAGGACGGGGTTTGCGACCCAATCGGTATGGATAACTTCTACTACAAAACCTCTAGTAACTTTGCTAATTCCATTCTTATGGCGGCGCTTCTTGTCTCCAAAGCGTCGCATAGCTTCCTTCACCGGTTTTGCACCCGGATTTATATTGAGGTAGTGCTCGGCGAGTTCCCTTGGTACTCCGACATGTCAGAAGGTTGCCATGCGAAGATATCCATGTTAGCTAGGAGGAACTCGACGAGCGCTTTCCTATTGGGGTCCATGTTGGCTCCGGCTGAAACCTGCTTGGAGTTGTCACCTTCAACGAGGTCATGCTTCTTGGTTTCTATCGCGGCCTTGAACGAGGTCTTGTTCGGAGATCTGCTTCTTGGTGGTACGCATCTCGGTCGGATCCACCGCGGCTACGTAGCCTTGGCTCCTCTCCGGATATGACGGATTCCGCAAAGGCGGCCTCGCCTTCCTCGCAGTCCCTAGCTTTCTTGTAGTCTCGGACACGGTGATCATCATTAGGGCCCGGAATCTTGAGCTTGTTGTAGATGTAGCATGCCCTGGCGTGGAACTTGTGGTAGGTGGGCCTGCAGAAGATCACGTGGTAGGAGCTTTTGAAGGGCACTACTTCAAACGTGATCATCTCTTCACGGTAGTTGTTCACATTGCCGAAGGCTAGGAAGTTTGATGCCCAGAGAGTTTGCCTTCTTACCCGGAACCACACCATGAAATTCGGTGGTGCTGTGTTTGAGCTGTTTCTTGGTGAGGTTCATCTTCTCCGGGAGTCTCCAGGTACATGATGTTCAGGCTAGCTCCTCCGTCCATAAGACACTTGGAGAAGTCATACCGTCTATGCGGGGACTTACAACGGGGCGTAGCACTCTTTGGGGATGACGGCGGGTGATCCGACCTGTCAAAGTCAGGGCTTTCTCAGACCACTTGACATCTTGCGGCACAGGCGGAACTGTTCAAGATCGGAGCGCCGATTTTTCGCGCGGACAGTTGGGGTTCCGAGGAAGGTGTGGTAAGTTCCGACACTCTTTTTGCCAAAGGGTTAGACTTGTTGGCTGCGGTACCCTCCTTGGGTTCCGGCGAGGCGTCATCCTCATCCATGGCCTCGGAATTGTCCCTCTTTGTCCTTGTTCTTGCCCTTGCCTCCTTTGCCGCGCGAGCGGTTCCGGGCTCGCTTGTATCTGCCTCCGGGTCGTTCTTGAGGTCGTTGACGCACTTGCGGTTGCGATTGGTATGGGTGGATTTGCCGTAGCCGGATCGAGATGGGCCGAGCGGCTCCCTGTATTCTTCGTACGTTTGGGGGCGCGGGATCGGGCTGCGGTGACCTCGTCGGCGCGGCTGCGGCCTACTGCCTCCTCCCACGTCCGCGGCCTCTTCCGCCTTCTGAACCTCCGCGTTGGAACGTCATGGCGACCATGTCGGATCCTCCGCCTTCTGGTCTTCGGGGGTTCTTCCTATTGCTGACGCCGTTATCACGGTTTTCTTTTGTTGGTGCGGGGGTATGGCTGTAGCTGCGAGATCTCCGCTGCGTCGTCATCGGCGGCGGTGTGATCCTTGGCGATGTTTATCATCTCGTCGAGAGTGAGCTTGTTCGCGTTCACCAAGGTAAGCTTGTGATGCAGCAGCCCCCCGCGCCGCAAACCACCAATGAAGGCGTGCATTGCTGTGCGGTTATCTACGTTCTCGCACTCGTTTATGGTTGCCAACCATCGGGTGAAGCTCTGGATGTTTCACCCTTCTTATGCAAGCTTGGAGGTCGCTGGTGGTGGCCGGTCTTTTGTGGTGCCCCTGAAGTGGTTTTAAGCCTTCTTGGTCCAACCGCAAAAGATAGTGTTTTCCTCAAGGTCAGCGGGCCAAACACATTTGGACCAATAGTACAAGCTGGAGCATGCGGGAGGCTATATTCGGGGTTCCTCGGCGAAGGTTCTTGCATTGTAGTAATCCTCAATCCAGGTATCCGGCCTCTCGCTGCCATCATAATGCGGTTTCCTGGTAGCTTAAGGTTCAAGCTTCTTGGCTTTGGTTCCTCTCGGATCATCTGGCCAAAGCACCTTGGACCAATGTAGTGGATCTGTACTCGTTGAGGCGCTCCGGGCATCGCGGGGACCGCCGCCGGGTGATCTTGAGCGGGGCGGGATCTCCGGCCTCTGCCTCCGCCTCCACCTCCGCCTCCACTGGGTGGTGGCGAGGGAGACCTGCTGTAAGATGATCTTCCGCCTTCGGGCTCTCGGCGTGGTTCTCGCGGCTGGCTCCGGCTCCGGTGGCTCCCTTCCTCTTGGTGGTGATCGCCTCCGTCGTTCCGGCTCCTGCGTGGCTCGGTGCGCGCTCTTCGTTCCGCTCCTCCTTGGTTCGAGCTCGCGTCCTTGGCCTGCGAGGCTCGGGCTCGCGGTCTTGATTCCGACGAGGCTCGAGCTCGCGGTCTTGGTTCAGCCGAGCTCGGGCTCGCGGTCTTGGTTCCGGCCTCTGCGTGGTTCGGCCGTACGCTCCGCTCCTGTCCTAGGAGCGGCATGTTGTCGCGGATGTTGATTCCACGGCCCATGGGGCTGGTGTTTCCGACGTCGAGGAGGTAGCGGAGGGCGCGAAGCTCGGGGTGGCGGTGATGGAACACGGGACTTGTCTCTGCCGGTATACATCGGGTCCTTTCCCTTTGCCGGGTTTTTCGGGGTTGAATCCGAGGACACCGGGATTGGATTCGGATGTTCTCTGACTTTCCCTGCGCTCCGTGGATCCGGTGCGCGATTCGCCATCACGGTTCTGACTTGCTAGTCCTTCTACGCGGTGGATATGCAATGTTCCGGATTGGATTCTAACCTGCGCAAGTGTCTTCTTATTTCTTCTGCATTGCTGAGGCAACGAGCTTCGGACGTAGTTGATGTCAATCTCCTCGTCCTTCTTTTTCAGAATCCGCGCCTTCTTCATGTTATCCTTTGGGGTTGCGGGCGGCTGTTGTTCTGTGGGTGTTGCAAAGGTAATCCTGCGGGGAGGGATGGCTTCTCGAGTGATCCTATCAGCCTCCGCCTGCGAGGCTATCCTTTCCTCCCACTCCTTTCGGAGTCCTTAGTATCGCCATCATTTCGTCGACTTCGCGATCCTTTTTAGGGAGTAGTCCACAAAGTTTGCAGCTAAGGTTCTTTCTTCGGCATTGCGGCTGCGGTCTTGGCGAACTTCTGAGTTGTTGCCAGCATCTCCTGCCGTTTGGATTCTAAGGCCTCCGGGTGCAGCCTCCTCGGGAGTTATTGGTTTGTTGAGAATGTCAGACTGCGCGACTAAATCCATGCGCGCTTGCTCGACCATCTCTTCATTGTGAGGACATCCTTTGGTCGTGCCCGATCTAAGGGAGGATTACATTGGATGGTCCTGGGTCGGAAGTGGAGTCTTCGTCTTCCGTTTCCTGCTGATCAGCGGTGCTACGGTTGCTAGAACCTGCATCGGGTGGGCGGATTCACTTCAGCTTGCTCACCGCCTCCCGAGTTCCTCGAGCTTGCGGTTGAATTCCTCTGTATTCATGGATGAGGCGCCGTCAGCCTCTTCCGATCTCGAGCTCCTTCGTCAAGCGATTGTATTCTTGTGCCTATTGAGGAGGCATCGTCGGAATCTCAAGTTACGATTGATTCCTCGGGGTTTCAGCTTCCTCTTGTCCCAGGGCGTCGCTGTCTCTGCTTCGGCAGATCCGGACGACGTTGTTTCCGGGTGCCTCTGCAAAGGATCGGCCTCATCCTGGTGGAGGCGTCTCCTGCGGGAGGGAAGTGCACGCAGTGACACCTTTGCTTCTCTAACACATGGGAGACCCAGGCGGATCTGGTCTACCGTTGTTTCCTGCTCAGGAGCGGATTGGGTGGGCTTTGATTTTCCCTGATCTAAGGTGGAACCTTCCTTAAGAAGTTCCTGCGAATCGGATCGGATCTAGCGACGGCGTCCGCTCGGCGCGGATGCGTCAGCGTTACCCAATGCGTTTCCGTCGGAATCGACGGTCTCGCCGATGAAGATGTGGATGCCGCCGATTGGGACGATGGAGAGCTTGACGGGGTTTGACCTGGCCGGAATCCAGAATTCGTCGGAGGGACGATCGGAAAATTCCGGCGTAGTAGCCCCACAGTGATCGAGTCGTCGTAGCTTCCATGGCGGGCCCTCCGTTCTGGCCTCGAGACCCTCGGGCCCACGGTGGGCGCGAGCTGTCGTGGCATGGGGCCCATCGCCGTCTATGGGCCACCCGGGCTTGCCGGATCTAGGCCATGTCGTTGATATACCCATAAAGTATACCCACAACAGGCGCGCGCGGGGGTCGGCCGGCGGCGGCGATTCTCGGCGAGTTTGAGCGCGCGCGCGGCGGCGCGCGGCCGCGGCGTTGTCGGCGCGGGGGACCGACGGTCGGTTGTTCAATTCGTCGTCGGCGGCGAGTTTTCTGCGCGCGACTTACGGCGGCGGCGGAGGAGGAACTCGCGCGGCTCGTCGGCGGCGGTGTTAAATCGGAGCAGGTTCGGGGCGAGCGGGGCGGGCGCGCGGCGCTCGAGGGTAGTCTGCGAGGAGAAGTCGATCGGCGCGCGCTCTGCGAATGCGAAGAAGACGAAGTGGAGCGGCGGTTCGCGCCGCGCCTTTATATAGGAAGCGACCTTTGGTCGCGGTTGGTATCACCAACCGCGACTAAAGGGGTACCTTTAGTCGCGGTTGGTGATACCAACCGCGACCAAAGGGTTTTTTTGGGGGAAATTTCGTTCCCGCGCCGAAGGACCCTTTAGTCGCGGTTGGCTAGGCCAACCGCGACTAAAGGTGATTTTCCAAATTCTTTTGATTCTAAAATCTGAAAAATACAAATAATATATCAAAAAATTCAGAAAAATAAAACTAATTCATTTCTAAATGTGAAAAATACAAAATAATATATCAACAAATTCGAGAAAAATAAAACTAATTCATTTCTAAATGTTAAAAATACAAATAATATATCAAAAATTAGGAAAAATAAGAAATAATTCATTTCTAAATATTAAAAATATAAATAATACATCAAAAAATTACTGAGAAAAATAAAACTAATTCATTTCTAAATGTGAAAAATACAAATAATATCAAAAAATTTAAGAAAAATAAAACTAATTCATTTCTAAATGTGAAAAATACAAAAATAATATATCAAACAATTGGAAAAAAATAAAACTAATTCATTTAAAAATCTTAAATTAGATGCACCACCAGCCCGGGACTAAAGATTAGATGACCAAGCTCGGGATTCCTCTTCTTCCCGCCATTTCTTACTTGTCTTCCCGCCTCTGTCTTCCCGCCACTTTCTTCCCGACTCTTTCTTCCCGCCTCTTTCTTCCCGCCACTTTCTTCCTTCTCATGTCTTCCGCTCCCATTTTCCGCCATTTCTCACACTACATATATGTTGCTGGCTTGGCGGCATTATCACATCTCACAATCTCTCATCACTCTCTCATGGCTTCCCCCCCACCCTCTAACCTACCAGCGGGTGGAGGAGCTTTGCGCCTCGAACTACCCTTGCCCACTGGGCTACCGCGTCCCTGCCGGCAGGAGCCTAAGCGCCGGCGGCGTGCCGTCCCTCCCACTCCCCTCTCCTGCGCGCCGGGCAGCCATCACGAACCACACTACCTCGACCTCACGCAAGACGGCGGATGAATCCTGCGCATCAGATAACCTGACATACTTGGGACGCCTTCTTCATCAATCGGCTTGAGAGGGTGCTCGCAGTATGAGGAGGACGGTCTGCCTCCTGGGAACTTCCGCGAGGCGGCCGTCAGCTATGGTGGTACGGCCGGACTGGAGACGTCATGGTTTCCACATCACGGCCGCGATATCCCCGCCTATGCTGCGCTATCCCGGGCGCGGTCGCTGAGGGAGCTTGCCCTGGCAGCGGCGGCCGACGGCGGCGGACGGCGACGACTACCGGTACAACGGCGGCGACTATGAAGACTACGGTATGCATATTATACGCCTGGGCAGGAGTATGACTAAATCACTCCAATTTCATGTATCATCAGTGCTATCTCTCGAATCAATCGAATCATTCGAAAATGGACACCAAACACATCACGGGCAATATAATTCACATGATCCATTCAACAAAGTTTGGTACAATAAATTATTACACATCATTTCTTCCCTTGTGTCCCTGCTTGCTTACGATTGTGCCGTATCCATGGAGCATCCTCATCATTTAACTTAATGCTTGGGTCAGTGTTCACTTTGAAGGCGGAATTTCACCAAACATATTAGAATGGCCGTCCATACATATCGTTGATTTCCACTCCCACGATGTTTCTTTTCCCTGAAAGAACAATGTGGCGCTTTGGATCATCGCATGATGTATTGATCGTTTTCTTATCTTTCCGTTTCCTCGGGTTGCTACTCATGTCCTTGACATAGAAAACTGAGCGCATCCTTCGCTAGGACGAATGGTTCGTCAAGGTAACCAAGATTGTTGAAATCCCCATTGTCATTCCGTATTGCTGGTCCACTTTTACCCCACCTCCTGTTGCTTGAACCATTTGCACGGGAACAAAGGGACCTTGAAGGGTCCATAGTCAAGTTCCCATATCGGTTGCTGCATCAGCGGACACCACTGTTTTAGTTGGTGCTCTTTTTATCTTAGGCGATCGTGTAAATGTATTCCCATTTTGTCTCGTACCCTTGGAAAGTAGTTATAGTCGAAGATGGTGTCTTAGCCAACATGTCTGGCCCCAGTCTACAACCTCATTGTCACTCATTAAATGTTTTCTCAACCAAGTGCCGAAAGTCTCCATGTGCCTTTCTAATCCAGGATTCGGGCTTCCCCGGGTTGTCCGAGCGTAAAATATTCTTGTGTTTCTCAAAGTATGGAGCCACCAAACTGGAATTGGTCAGAACTGTGTGGTGTGCTTCAGTCAGAGAATGGCCGTCCATACATATCGTTGATTTCGTTCCGATCGTGCCTTTCCACTTAGTCTCCCCTCGTGCGCGATCGAGGAAGACCAATCGGCTTAAGGTCAGGAACAAGTCAACACAAAACTCAATTACCTCCTCATTTCCATAGCCCTTGGCGATGTTTCCTTCCTGGCCTAGCACGGTTACGAACATATTTCTTTAATGCTCCCATGAACCTCTCGAAGGGGAACATATTGTGTAGAAATACGGAGGATCGAGAATGGAAATCTCTTCGACTAGGTGAACCGAGGGGTGCGTCATAATATCGAAGAAGGATGGCGGGAACACCAACTCGAAACTGACAAGACATTGGAACACATCGTTCTGTAACCGTGGTAGAACTTCTGGATTGATTACCTTCTAAGAGATTGCATTGAGGAATGCACATAGCTTCACAATGGCTACTCGAACATTTTCCGGCAGGAGCCCCCACAAAGCAATCGGAAGCAATTGCGTCATAATCACGTGGCAGTCGTGAGACTTCGGGTTTTGGAACTTTTTCTCCGCCATGTTTATTATTCCCTTTATATTGGACGAGAATCGAGACGGGACCTTAATACTGCTCAGGCATTCAAAAGATGACCTTCTCTTCTTTGGTCGGAGCGTAGCTGGCACGACCTTGGAAACCATTCCGGATGCTGGTCATCGGGGTCTTTCAAGCGTTGCTGGGGGTCCTCCCGTGCTTCCTTTGTATCATTTGTCTTCCCATACACGCCCAAGAAGCATAGGAGTTCACACAAATATTCTTCGTAACATCCATCACGTCGATTGCGGAGCGGACATCTAGAGGACTTCCAATATTCTAGCTCCCAGGAATATGGATTTCTTCTTCCACATGAGTGCGTGCCCGTCCCTTCGGAATTGATTGTCCGCCGGACCCTTTCCAAGATGACTTTCCAATCCTTGACCATATCAAATACCTCGGCACCGGTGCGTTCCCGCCGAGCTTCGGCCAGGTGATGCGCGCTAGTTGTAATGCTTGCCGCTTTCTTCTTTTGGATGAATTTGGAAGAATTGGACCTGCCCAAGGTACAAGTTCTTCTTACAATTTGGCAAATGTACACTTTCAGTCTCATGGAAGTACGTGCATGCTTTGTATCCCTTGTTTTCTCGAAAGGTTACTAAGAGCAGGCCAATCGTTGATGGTTCCGAGTAACGCTCGTAGGTCAAATTCCTCTCCTTTTTGTGCTCATCCACACACGGACACCAGGTCCGCCAGCTGTAAAAGTTCATCAGCTAATGGCCTTAGGTACACATCGATGTCGTTCTCGGGTTGCTTTGGGCCTTGGATGAGCAACGGCATCATAATAAACTTCATGCACAGCCAAGGAGGAAGGTTGTAGATGCATGGAGAGTCACGGGCGAGGTGCTATGGCTGGAGCCTGCCCAAAAGGATTCATGCCATGCGTACTTAGACCAAATCTTATGTTCCTTGCGTCGGCTTCCAAAATCTTTAAACTCTCTGTCGATCTTCTCCATTGCGTTCCATCTGCGGGGTGTCTCAACTCCCCGTCCAACTTATGGTCCTCTTTGTGCCATCGCAACAACTTGGCATGCTCTTTGTTCTGAACAAACGTTTCAGCCGTGGTAGTATAGGAGCATACCACATCACCTTAGCGGAACCTTCTTCACGGGTTTGGCCCTGGAAACATGTCGTCACAGGGGTCATCGCCTCCCCGATCTTATAACGCAATGCGGTGCATCTGGGCATTCATTCAAATTCTCGTATTCACCGCGGTAGAGGATACAATCGTTGATGCATGCATGTATCTTCGGAACCTCTAAACCTAGAGGGCACACAACCTTTTTGCTTCGTACGTACTGGAGGGCAACTCGTTGTTCTTTGCAAACATATTCTTCAACATTTTCAGCAAGTTTTCAAATCCCGAGTCGGCTAACCTTCCTGTGCCTTCCATCTTAGCAAATCAGTGTGCAGCCCAGCTTTTCAGACCATTATCGCATCCTGAGTATAACGACTTTTTGTGATCCTCTAACATACGATCCAAATTCTCCCTCTCATTTTCAGTTTCGCAGCGACCTCTCCGTGCATCAGCAATGGTCAGACCAAGATCATCGGCGGGCTCATCCGTGCCTCTTCTTGATCACCTTCTCCTTCTCTTCCCCACCTTCAGCATCATCCATGAAAGTATCACCGAAATGATCAAAGATAGCTCTCATCGATGTCCTTCCCCTTCTTCATCTTCTTCATTATAACCCTCTTTCTCCATGCTTGGTCCAACAATTATAGCTTGGCATGAAACCATGCCGAATCGAGTGCGAGGTGAACTTCCCGCGGGGAAGGTAGCCTTCGATTCTTACGGTCCAGCATGATAACAAAACCCCCCTGCTTGTTCGCATTAGCCACTACGAGGAAATCTTTCAACCCCGTAGTGAATTCGCCGGAGAGTCGGCTAGCGTACATCCATTGCCGATTCATCTGCATTATTATAATACAAAATATATAATTAACCATCATGCATTTGTTAAACTAAATAGAAATTAAACAATGAACTACACACATATATATATATGAAAGGTTCAAGTTGTTGCTAGCAGCGATCTAGGAGGAAAAATAATTGAGAAAGCTCGATCAAGTGTGGCTCAGGCACTTCATATCATGTTTGTTTCATGCTCTTGGGACATTTCATCAAACACCTTGTGTGCATAAGAGGGAAAAGCAAACTCTACACCCCCTTGTGAAGTTTGTGAAGAAGTGGCACCAAATGGCTAGTCACGTAGGCTGGATGGTATATATGGGGAGGGGGCTTTAGTCGCGGTTGGCACGGCCAGCAGTAAGCTGCTGAGCCGAGGCTTTGAGGACATTTAGTCATGATTGGCTGGCCAACCATGTTCAGCCCCTCAATCCACCCATTGGCACAGCCCTTGCGGCCTTGTTGGGCCCAGGGCTACTGGTCGCGGTTAAATAGCAGGCATTGAGGCCTATTGTTAAATCAGTTCTTGTTTCCAATTGTGGTGGGCAGAATACTACACAGGTGTCCTGCAGGTGAATGGGACATGAAGGAGCATCATGAGCTCAAGCTCTTGGCGCACCTCAAGAGATGGAAAGCCACACCCGACATGGTGTCTTCTCATTCAAAGAGATGCATATGGCTCTATCAACATGATGATTATCCCTCCCTCTCAAATCTTATATCTATGCTCCTGAAATTCCAGGAAATTCAGTGACATCAAGTCCATGACCAGATCCTCTATGCACTGTGGGCTGAGCACATTGGCAGCCTCACACATGTGATGCAGTGGCATTGCCAGCAGAAGCAGGCGCCACTATGTAGTGCCAGGTGGGTGACTGCATAGATGTAGCCTCATCCATGACCCCCATACTGACCGAGCAGGCAGATGAGGAGGTCCACATCTCTGTTCAGGCAGTTCTTGCTTATCCTCTCAAACATCAGGTCTACAAGTACCACCCTAGAGCAGTTGATGACCATTCACTCCAGGTGCCAGTTCTTTGATTGGTATCTTGGTCTTGGTTTCCAGCATTGGTTGAGTCATCGACTCTGAATCTAGATACCAACATAAATGAGATATAAATCCACTTTCAATGGATGAAACATTGCTGGGTGCAGAGTGGTGTCAAACTAAATCAATTACAATCCTTTAGAAATATGTAGTTTGAAATATTCTCAGAATGAATAAACAACCTTTTTTTTTTGAAATTGTATGTAGGATGTTGACTAGGTAAAAATGGGCATACTTTTTCTATTTTTGCTTTATCCAACTACCTCTGCCAGCATGTAATTTGCTTGAGCCTTTTCCCTAAATCCACATGTCAGATTCACCGCCCTAGGATAGACTCTGTGAGACCCAGGCTTCCTCTCTGTAGGCAATGCCGTCAGGTCATCAAGCATGTAACCCGATAAGTGTGTGACACCACTTTGAACCTCTCAGGCGTAATGGCGTGGCTCATGAAGCTCAGCGAGGCGATCTCAACTATCTTTGGCCCTACGACGTGAGCAGAACTACGACAGGCTGACCCACCTGAAACAGACCATTTTCAAATTTTCATTTGGTACGATCTTCAGCTAATTCTTGTTATAAATAAGGGAGCGCTTTAATTGTTCAGAAAAATATCCTCTATCCATTTATATCAAAATCATGCATATTTGAATCATATACAATACCATAATATAGAAACAATTCAATCACTTTCTTATATATTTCTAGGTCCCGTTTTAACTTGAGATGACAATTAAGCGAAGTGAGGAAGAATCATGAACTTTATGACATCATTTGTATCCCTAAATAATAAATCAAAGGAAGATTGGATCGGCGTTGTTGAATCCTTCACGAAAGGAGGGAACATCGATCGGATATGTTTCGAGACAAATAGTGGAAACAACCATGTTTTATAGTTTATGAAACAGACCATCATTAACACGTCGTGATCTAGGATGAACTCAGAGCCAGGAACAGATTTCAATCAGTCCATGGGTGATGGTTTTTCTGACTAGGGTGTAAGCAGGTTTTTTGTGAAATAACTACATGGAGCATTTTGATATGTGAGACTATCACGTCAGTGAGTGGTTCTAACACTGCTACTATCACATGCCGCATATGCGCTTCATGCTCTGGAAATCCATAGAGCTGCTGCTGAATATCACTTGAATCATGCGATGACAGGCCGAACTGGGCCTTCACACTTTCCATCGCTCAATAAATTCCGAAATGTTTTTAGATCTATGACATATCACTTTATATGCTAATTTTATCGTTGTGATATTAATAGATTTTAGTGAGCAAATCGATACTATCAAATGGGACGTTTTGAGACCAAACAATTCAACAAAGTGGAAAATCGCGGAGCGCCTTGGCGTCATTTGTAATACAGTAACATCAAAGAACAGGTCAGGATCGACAGTCTTCGATATACAAGCGGGAGGCCAACATTAGGCCATGACTTTCGAATGATGGTAGGCGACCGACTGCGCATGATTTGTCAGAACGAAACCATATTGTAGCATATCTTCTCACGTGACTACTGGATGAAACAAACCGGAAGCGTCTTCAATCGACCATAATGATAATTTTATTTCAGAGATGCAAAACAGGTTTTATGATAATATATGGTTTGTTGTGTTCTTGAGATTCTCGTAATGGGCGGTTTATATTAACTTACATATCTATTTGTCTTAACATCTTACCTTTAGCTATCTTAAGGAATCATCTTGAAACCTACTGATATCCATGAATCTGGCTAAAGTAGCTGGACAATTCGAACCACTTTCCATAAAACTCAATAATTATAAAAATCTTTTGAGTCTACGGAATATACTTGCTGTATAATTTTTATAGTTTCATGTAGATGTGTGAATTTCAGATAGCAGAATCATTAAAAATCTCAGATGGGCGATTTGACTGACTCGGCAATTCAATAGAGTGGAAGAATCCAGGGCATATTAAATATTTTGTGTCTCATTCTCAAAGTGGATCTGGATCGACAGTGTTTTGGAAAACATAAGAAATGCTGTCAAAGTTCTGTTCAGAGACAAAATAGTGGAAGCATTAGTGACTTATAGTTATGGACAGGAATATGTTGGCTTAATAAACATTTCTGGGATGGAAGCAGGCAGGCCAGAATGATTTCAATCGACCTGGGCGATAGTTTTCATTAAGATTGCAAGCAGTTTTTGATAATATTTACATGAGCATTTTGGCCTGCTCAAGGACCTCGTAGTGGTAGGACCACATGCTCTTATCTATGCTGTATATCTTGTGCTAGCTATCTGAATCATCAGAGGCTACTGGTGTCCAGCAGTCCATTGGAAGTGTGTACAGGATTGGACCACAGGCTACTTTCATGCTCAATATTCATAAAAAAGAATATTTCTTGGATCTGTGACATATGCTTTGCTATACTGTTTTGTGGTTCATGTGATATTAATAAGATTTCCAAGCTGTGGACTCATTATAGCATCTAGTGGGGCAGTTTTATTAGCTCATTGATTAAACAGAGTGGGAAGATCCAGGACACTGTAATCATTTTATGTCATCCTGTGTTACTCAAAGTGGAATTGGGATCATTAGTGTTGAAACCTTACAAAAGAGATTCTTCCGTGAGGATATGACTTTCAGACAAATGGTGAGACGACAGGTGACTTGCATAGTTATGAAGCAGAGTATGTTGGCTTTGTGTGTTCACAGGATAGAGTGAACCAGGAGCTGGATTTCCAATCTGACCATGATAGTTTCATTTGGGGATGCAAACAGTTTTTGTGATATTCCCATGAAACATTTGGCCATTGCTCAGGACCTCCCAGCCATTAGGTAGGACACCCTTGCTCCAACACATATGTATGCTGCTATATCAGCTAACTGCCGGAATCATAGAGCTACTGAGGTGTCCAGCAGAGATCCATTGGAAAGTGACAGGACTGAACTAAGACACTCAACAATAATAGTCAACAAAGATATTTGATCTGACATATCACTTTATATACTGGTACATCGTTGTGATAAGCAGATTTCAGTAGCATATGATAATATCACATCAGTGAGGCGATTTGACTAATGACAATTTAACAAAATTGGAAAATCCCATAGAACACCTTGGCGCTATTTATATATACTAGTAACACTCAAAAGATGAAGATGGAATCAATAAATTATTTTGAAAAACCTTACAACAGGAGACTGTGTCAGAATTCTATGGCACAAAGACAATGTTGAAGCAGCATGCTGCACTCGTTTATGGAGCAGGAAAAATATTGTGCAGTAAATGGTCCTGGATGAAACAAGCTTACAGGAGCAGGATTTCCAATCAGGCCTTTTGGGAATAGTTTTCATTCAAGTTAGCGGGTTTTTTGTGAAACGACTACATAGAGGCGCGACATTTTAGTATTCGCGAGACCTCTGCGTAGTGGTAAGACACCGACCACATATCACATGCCATATGTACGCGCTAGCTATCTGGGAATCTGTCACCCATTCTACTTTTTGATGTCACGCGATTCTGAAGCCCAGCGGTTGTATATTAGTCTTACTATTTCTTGTCAGGCTTGTAACCAACTACAATGATATAACACATCACTTTCTGTACTAATTTTTGTCCGTTTAGCGTGTTGACGAACGGTGCACCAGCCCGCCCGATACGACCATTTCGCATCTCCCGAGGGGGGGCCGTTTTGGCCACATGGCAAATTGGGCATCATATTTGGATTCCTCTAATTTTTAGGTTCAAATGATGATATGGATGTTATATTTAGATTCCTCTCATTTTCTGATCGATTTAGACATATTATTTGTGGAATTTTGATTTTATGATTTAAAGATATTAATTATTCCATATTAAATAGAAAAAAGACCCTAAAATAAAATATTTTTATTTTTATTTTTATTCAATATTATTATTACTTTATATATTCATTGTTGTCTACTTAAGTAATTGTTTGGGATTCAAAAATAAAGAGGTGTGCATCACGGTTCATGCTATTATTATCAGCAAGAGTTGTCAATTCTATAATGGAAGCTCATCATCCGAATGGAACCAAGAAGTTAAGCGTGCTGAGGCTGGAGTAGTGCGATGATGGGTCACCGACTGGAAAGTTTAACTATGATTGTAATTTAACCTAAGATTAAGTGTAGTTAGAGTTAAAAGTGTATTGGGTGAAAGATAAACAAGAAAAAAAAAAGAAAAAAGATGTGTAAAAGAAATTAAAATTTTAAAAATTTTAAAAGTCTATGCCGAGGGTTTTGCCGTCGGCATATAGAAAAAAATATTTTTTTTTTGAATTTTTTTTGGAAACGGAAAATTTGAATTTTTTAAAAGTCTATGCCGAGGGTTTTGCCGTCGGCGTAGCGTGCTACGCCGAGGGCCGGGCCGGCGACCGTGGTTTTGCCGAGGGAGTTAGACGCCGAGGAGCTATGCCGAGGGCGGCCCTCGGTGTAGCCTACGCCGACGGCCAAAGCATGCTACGCCGAGGGTTTCCGGCCCTCGGCATATAGCCCCATTCCTGTAGTGCACTCCATTTGCTAGGTTGAATTTTCAGTGAGTTCAGTAATACAGGTTACTAAATTCTCTCACCTTTTGATATCTGACTGACAAGGCAGGTGTGCTATGTTCTTTGCAATGAATTGCTTCATATTTGGTGAATATGTTTTCGTTTGCGGTAAGTGACTCGTTGTCCAGAGTGCCCTCTCAAAGAAGAAGAATGAAATGTTTGTTCTTCATGTCAGTGGACTTTACAAAGTTGCTGCAGCCATGGGTTGTTGAGCCGGATCAAAATTCTGCGTGGCTATTGAGTCCATCTGGAAAAAAGGAATCTTAGAGGTCTCCGGCCCGTAGAATTGGTGTCTTTGTCGGTCCAACTAGGGTGCTATCCATACTGTTTCATTTAAATTGGACCCGTCTACTAGAACTGCCCACGATTGCAAGTTCTTCCGCCGACTATTTTCTCGTGTTCGGAGAACCAAGGCCTACAAATCCCTAGTTGTCTCCTCCTCCCCGCTGGGAACAAACCTGAGTTTTCAGATGGAATCAAAGAAGCGGAAAATCGAAGCCCTGGCCGATCCGGCCATGCCTCCATCTTCGGCCCGTCGTGATCACGTCGAGAGCCATCTTCTTCCTTCGGTCACGGAGTTGAGGGACTGGGCGTCGCTGCCTAGCGACGTCCTGTTGCTCATCTTCAGCCGGATCCCACAGGCCGACGTGCTATGCGCCGCAGGGCTCGCGTGCACGTCATGGCGGAGGCTAGCCATCGACGAGCCCCTGCTGTGGCGGCACATCGACCTCGCCTCCTCGAACGACCCGGCGATGGCACGCGCCGCCGTGGATCGCAGCGCCGGCATGTGCGACTCCTTCCATGGTTGTGTCGACGACGCCGACTTTCTGCGCTACCTCGCCGACAGGTACGTTCACTCCTTTTGTGTCACGCATAGCTGCAATCAACATTAAGTTCTTAACACGTACCTCTCGTGCCTGCAGCGCGCCGTCGCTGAGGAGCCTCCGTGTGACACGCCGCTTTGACATGCTCAACTGCGACAAGGAACTCATCACCGGGGCGATCAAGAAGCTCCCTCTGCTGGAGCAGCTCGTGCTGCCGTTCCGCTGGGTCGACGAAGACACGCTACTTGCCCTCATCGATCACTGCCCTCGCCTCCAGCTGCTCGATGCCAGCCGCTCATATGCCGCTTTCGTCATGGACGACGAGCTTCGAGCGAGGCTCCAGAGCAGGATCAACAACCTCCAGCTGCCACATCAGCCGAAGCTTGTGCCCTGCTCCTTATGCGTGGAGTGGTGCTTGCAAAATGGGGAATGTGTAGTAGCGCAGGTGCGCTTTGCGCACCTTTACCTTTTTAGATTTTTTCTTTTTTATATTTTGTAAATTATAAAATATTTCGATTTGATTTTTCTGCAAGTCACTCAAACACAACAAACAGAATAGGGGAAAAATAGTTTGGAATTTTTTTTGCAATTTAAACTTTCAAATTATTTTAAAATTCAAAATAAATTCTTTGAATATATATATATGTAATGCCATAAAAAATCCAAAATATTTTTCCCAAATTCTAATTGTTATGTTTAAGTGATCTGCAAAATTCCAAATTCAAAGATTGTTTGGTGTGAGAGATACAAAAATGAGAAGTTGTTTGAGAGGGAGAAAAAAAAGCTAGCACGAATCTTGATGCAAAATAGACGGTACGGATACAGGTGCGTACTGAGCACCTGCTCTAAAAGTCCACTCTCAAAATCTTGCAAAATGGTCTCGAGCCCCCAGGATCTTGATAATTGTTAGTTTAGGTTGCTCACCGCATATTCCATGTGGTTCGACCCCCAGGATCTGCTCCAGCTAATTTTTTTTTTCCACACGATCCATCAGGGGGATCGAATTTCCATTATCACAGAGATAACAAAAATACAAACGAGTTCAGAAAAAGGAAAAACCAAAGGGGGGAGCGCCGCCTAATGCTAACGTTCAAGAGATTAGTTACAGGCCAACTCCAGCCTGAGGGCCAAGGAGAAAAAAGTATCGAGCTAGAACAAAAGGGGGTACGACAACATAAAAAGAACATCTTTTTTCCTTTCTCCAGCTTTTTTCCAACTTTGCTTCATGAAACAACAGCAAAAGAACTTCGTCTTCCTTATGAGACATTCTCGTCATCAGCATCATCAGGAATCTTGTCACCCAAGCGAAGCAAATCAACTCGTCCACCGTTTCCTGATGTTGAAGTTCCAGCTCCAGCCGCCACCAAACGCAGCTCCAGCGCGAATGTCTTCTGCATCTTTTTCTCCATGAAGCCCTGCCCAATAATTCATGAAAACTACAGCGTAACTGATCAAGTCAAAAGGAGAACTAATGAGTTTTGTTGTGGGTATACTTTATGGGTATATCAACGACATGGCCTAGATCCGGCAAGCCCGGGTGGCCCACGAACGGTGATGGTGGCATGGGGCCCATCGGGCGGCCCAGTTGCTATTGATCATGAAGGATGAAGTCCAGCCCAGGAACATGGAGCCGGATCCCAACCGACCTACGAAGGAGGCCGGATCCGTGGAGGCCCATAAAGTATCCAGGATCGACACGACCATGAGAAGGCGGATCCTTGGCGTACACGGCAAGATATTGTACGTAGTTAGGCAACTTGTATTACGGCTAGGACTCTCCATGTAAACCTAGATCCGTGCGCCTTTGTAAGCCCCGGGACCCCTAGAGGCACAACCACAACCATTGTAACAACGCGCAAGCGCGCAGATAATTAGGACAAGCGGCGGTAGGCCCTGTCATCGTGCAGGTGTGTTCCGAGGCTGGGTAACTCGCGTACCACCGTCCGTGTGCACTCCGCCCTATGGCCCCTACTTCTTCTCCCCTCGTGAGGATCCCTCTCCGAGGTACCGTCAAATAGGCAACGGTTGGCGCCCACCGTGGGGCAGGCGGCGTCTGGAGGGGAGGGTTTCGCCATGGGAAGCTACGATGACTCGATATTTGTGGGGCGCGTACTCTACGCCGGGAATTTTCCGTTCGTCCCTCCGGACGAATTCTGGATTCGGGCTAGGTCAAACCCCATCAAGCTCTCCGTCGTCCCAATCGCGGCATCCACATCTTCATCGGCGGGCCAGTCGATTCCGACGGAACGCCAACGTGAAAGCCATGTTGACAGCGTCCGCGTGAGCTGGAATGATCGTGTGAAGATCGATCTGGTCGCGGGAACTACCGAGAAGGTTCCGCCTTAGATCAAGAAAAATCAAAGCCCACCCCAATCCGCCCCTGAGCATGAAAAAACGGTGGAAGACCAATGCGGATCCGCCTGGTCTCCCCGGTGTTAGAGAAGCAAAGGTGTCTTCGTGCACTTCTTGGCTCATACCGCGAGAACGCCCTCCCCACCCCGGGACGAGTAGATCCTTTGCAGGTGAGCAGCGGAGGCACGGTTGTGGTGACCATGCACCAGGATGTGGAGGAGCTCGGGACAGAGGAGCCGGGCTTGAAGATGACTCGGGACAGCCTCAGTCTTGCGGAAGAGATGCTGGGCGGTGGTCAACGTTTGATGGAGCTCCAACTGTGGATTCTCAGCGCCTCATCCATGAATCTGAGAGGAATTCAACGCAAGCTCGAGGAACTCGGAGGCGGTGAGCAAGGTGAAGTGGAATCGCCCAGCCGATGCAGGTTCTAGCAACCGTAGCACGGCTGGATCAGCAGGAAACGGAAGACGAAGCCTCCAACTCCAGCCCAGGACCATCCAACGTAAGGCCTCCCTTAGGTCGGACATTATGACTTTGATGATTGTGAGGAGGAAGAGCTGTATCTCCAAGGGATCTGCAAGATGTTTCTTGATCTGATATTCTCAACAAACCAGTAACTCCCGAGGAGGCTGCAGACCCGGAGGCCTTCGAAACGAGCGGGAGATGTTGGCAACGGCTCGGGGAAGTTCGCCAAGACCGCAGCCACAATGCTTGAAGAAAGAACCGCCGCAAATTTTGTGGACTACTCCCTAAAAAAGGATCGCAAAGTCGCGGAAATGATGGCGACGACCCAAGGGACTCCGAAGGGTGGGAGAAAAGGATAGCCTGCGCGAGCGGAGAGGCCCGATAGGACTCGCTCGAGAAGCCATCCTCACAGCGGGATCACCGCACACCCCCACCAATCATCAACCGCTCGCAACCCCAAAGGATAACATGAAAAAGGCGAGCTCCTGAAAAAGAAGGACGGGGAGATTGACATCAACTACGTCAGGAGCTCGTTGCCTCGGCAATCTGACGACGAGAGCAAGAGCGAGACACTTCGACGCAGAGTTGGAATCCAATCCGAAGACCTTTGCATATCCACCGCGAGAAGGACGCCCGGCCAGTCGGCAAGTGATGGCGAGTCGCCTTACCGGTTCACGGGCATGAGAAGAAAATCGGCTGTGAATCAATCCGGTGTGTAAAGTTCAGCAGAAAAATCCGTTAAGGAAAGGATCCGATGTATGCGGCGAGAGACAATCTGCGTGTTCCTCCGCCACCGACCCGCGTCATCGCTACCTCCTCGTCGCAGTCATGGCGGAAACACCGGGCCCATGGGCTGCAGAGTGGAATCAACATCCGAAACAACTGTGCCGCCTCCTAGGGACGGGAAGGGCGAGGAGCGTACGCCGGGAACCACGGAAGCGGGCAGACCGCGAGCCTGAGCCTGCATCCCGAATCAAACATGACTTTGAGCCTCGCAGAAAGCAAGGGCGCGGCCGGAACCAAGGAGAGCCGGAACGAAGAGCGCGCAGCGTGTCTACAGGGAGCTTCTATTCTTGTGGGCGGTGTTGGGCCTCAGAAACGAGAGGAGAGGTTTGTAGAACACAGCGACAAGTTTCCCTTAAGTGGATTACCCAAGGTTTATCGAACTCGGGGAGGAAGAGGTCAAGGATATCCCTCTCAAGCAACCTGCAATGCAAAGCCAAAAGTCATCCCCAGCACACCTAATACACTTGTCAGATGTATAGGTGCACTAGTTCGACGAAGAGATAGTGAAATACAAGTAATATGGATGTATATGAGTGGTAATAGCAATCTGAATAAAATATGGCAGCATTAAACATGCAACAAAACAATAAACAAACGATTTGATGCTTGGAAGCAAGGCCTAGGATCTGCTTTCACTAGTGGACACTCTCAACAATGATCACATAATAGGACTACTCACACTCTTTTGTTGGATGATGAACGCATTGCGTAGGATTACCCGAACCTCAATGACTGAGTTAACAAGCTCCACAATGCAATGTTCATATTTAAATAACCTTAGAGTGCAAGATAGATCAACATAATTACCCCAAGAACTAACATAGCATGCACACTCTCACCATCATGCATATGTAGGAGGAATAATACACATCAATACCATCATAGCAATAATTAACTTCATAATCTACAAGAGATCATAATCATAGCCTACGCCAAGTACTCACACGGTGCACACCCTGTCACCATTACACACGTGGAGGAGGAATAAAACTACTTTAATAACATCACTAGAGTAGCACATAGATAATATTCAACTAGATCACATAAAGAGAGATGAACCACATAGCTACGGCGGAGCCCTCGGCCAGGGTGAATTACTCCTCATAATCCCCATGGAGAACAGCGATGGCGCAGTGAAGATGGCGGTGGAGACGGTGGAGATGACTCAGAGGCAATTCCCGTCCGTGAATCTTGGGAGCAGTTTTCTGTCCCCAGAGATCTTGATTTCGCAATGGCGGCGCTCTGGAAGGTTTTCTCGGGTCTCGTCTTCTTCGTCGGTGTTTTGGAGTTGATGGATGCGTGGGCGAAGGAGGAGTCGGAGGGCCACGGGTTGCCCACACCACGGGGCGCCCCCTGGGCATGGCGGTGTGGTGTGGGGCCCCGGCTCCCCTCTCGTCTTCTCACGATTGCTCTGGGGCTTAGGAAGGAAAATAGGAACACAGGCGTGATTTCGTCAGGTCCAGAAATATTTCGTTACTAGGATTTACGAAACCAAAAACAGCAGAACAGGAACGCGCACTTCGGCATCTTGTTAATAGGTTAGTTCAGAAAATGGCCCAAATACGACATATAATGTGCATAAAACATGTAGGTATCATCAATAAAGTAGCATGGAACATAAGAAATTATCGATACGTGGAGACGTATCAGCATCCCCAAGCTTAGTTCTGATCGTCCCGAGCAGGTAAACGATAACAAAGATAATTTCTTAAGTGACATACCATCATAACCTTGATCATACTATTGTAAAGCACATGAGATGAATGGAGAGATTCGAAGCAATGATGAAGATAATGAGTAAACAAATGAATCATATAACAAAGACTTTTCATGAATAATACTTTCAAGACAAGCATCAATAAGTCTTGCATAAGAGTTAACTCACATAAGCAATAAATTCTTAGTAAAAAGCTTTTGAAACAACACAAAGGAAGATATAAGTTTCAGCGGTTTTGCTTTCAACTTTAACATGTATATCTCATGGATACGTCAACACAAAGTAATATAACAAAGTGCAATAGGTAAACATGTGAGAATCAATGCACCACAGTTAACACAAAGTGTTTGCTTCTAAGATAGAAAGAATAGGTAAAGTTGACTCAACAATAAAGTAAAAGAATGGTCCTTCAAGGAAGAATCGGGTGCTATATTTGTGCTAGAGCTTTGATTTTGAAAACATATAGAGAGCATAAAAGTAAAGTTTTGAGGTGTGTTTGTTGTTGTCAACGAATGGTAGCGGGTACTCTAACCCCCTTGCCAGGCAAACCTTCACAGAGCGGCTCCCATTTATTTATTTTTGGGTGGCACTCCTTTAAAACCTTCCTTCACAAACCATAGCCTAACGAGTCCTCGGGTGCTGTAACAATCTCATACCATGAAGGAGTGCCCTTTTATTTTAGTTTTATGATGACACTCCTCCCCACCTTTGCTTTCTCCAGCCATGGCTAACCAATCCTTCGGGTGCCGTCCAACAAATCACATACCATGGAGGAGTGTCTATTTTTGTTAATTAATTTGGGATTGGGAATCCCATTGCCAGCTCTTTTTGCAAAATTATTGGATAAGCGGATGAAGCCACTAGTCCATTGGTGAAACTGCCCAACAAGATTGAAAGATAAACACCACATACTTCATCATGAGCTATAAAACATTGACACAAATAGAGGTAATAACTTTTGAATTTGTTTAAAGGTAGCACTCGAAGCAATTTACTTTGGAATGGCGGAGAAATACCATCTAGTAGGTAGGTATAGTGGAGACAAATGGCATGAATATTGGCTCAAGTATGCGGATGCATGAGAAGTATTCCCTCTCGATACAAAGGTTTAGGCTAGCAGGTTATTTGAAGCAAACTCAAGTATAAAATGGTGCGACAAGACTCACATATAAACATATTATAAGATTATAAAAGACTTTACATTGTCTCCTTGTTGTTCAAACACCCCAACCAGCAAGAATATCTAGACTTAGAGACCAATCATGCAAACCAAATTTTAACAAGCTCTATGTAATTATTCATAATGGGTACTAGGTACATGATGCAAGAGCTTAAACAAGATCTATATGAGCACAACAATTTTCACCTAGTATCACATTATTCAAGACATTATACCAATTACTACATGTAGCATTTCTAGTTTCCAACCATATAACAATTAACGGCAGTTTCAACCTTTGCCATGAAAATCAAAAGCTAGAACACATGTGTTCATACGAACCAGCGGAGCGTGTCTCTCTCCCAAACAATCATTTATTCAAACAAAAACAAAAGCAAAACTCATCACAGACGCTCCAAGTAAAGTACATAAGTATGTAAGGAATAAAAATATAGTTTCAAGAGAAGAAACCCGATTCTTGCCGATGAAGAAGGGGATGCCTTGGAGGCATCCCCAAGCTTAATCTTAGGTCTTCTTAAAATATGCAGGGATGAACCACCGGGGCATCCCAATCTTAGACTTTTCATTCTTCTTGATCGTAGATATCATCCTCCTCTCTTGACCCTTGAAAACTTCCTTCACACCAAACTTAAAGCAAACTCATTAGAGGGTTTAGTACATAATCAAAAATTCACATGTTCAGAGGTGACACAAACATTCTTTTCACTTCTGGACATTGCATAAAGCTACTGGACATTAATGGATCAAAGAAGTGAATCCAACATAGCAAAAGAGGCAATGCGAAATAAAAGGCAGATACATCCATGAACGATCAAGTAGGAGGCAATTTAAAGCTGGCACGAGACTTGCTCAAATGGAAAAACTCAAAAACTAATGAAAGTTGCGTACATATCCTGAGGATCATGCTCGTAAATTGGCAGATTTTTTGAATTTTCTACAGAGAACTATTCCCAGATTCGTGACAGACAGCAATGTTGTTTATGCGCAGCGATCCCAAATATAACATCAACTTTAGCATAGAAACTTACTTGGCACAAAAACATGATAAGGAGAGGTTGCTACAGTAGTAAACAACTTCCAAGACACAAATATAAAAAAAATTACTGTAGCAAAATAACACATGGGTTATCTCCCAAGAAGTTCTTTCTTTATAGCCATTAAGATGGGCTCGGCAATTTTGGTGATGCACCCGCAAAATAATATTTGAAGCAAAAGAGAGCTTCAAGAGGCAATTCAAAACACATTTAAGCCTAACATCCTTCCATGCAGAAGAATCTTATACACAAATGAATTCATGAAGAGCAAAGTGACAAGCATAAGAGGATAAAACACAAGTAATTTAAAGATTCTCAACATAAAGAGGGGAAACTTAATATTATTAAGATGCATATAACCATATTTCCCTCTCATAATAACTTTCAGTAGCATCATTGATGAAATCCACAATATACCCATCACTTAAAACACTCTTATCATGGTTCATATGCATAGAAGTATCATTAATTTTGGCATAAGAAGAGTTATTCTCATTAATAGTAATTGGAGCAAGATTATTATCAAGAATTTGAACATGGTAAATAAAGTTGCATACTAAAGGAATGGTTTTTGGCAAGCCCATCATAACTATGACAAGTTTCATAAGGATAATTGTAACATGTGTCATATACATCTCTATAGCAATTATCTAAACCAGAGTATGTAATATCATCATTTTCACTAAAAGTAGAAGTCTCAAATATAGGATCTTCAAGCACAACATCCCCAAACTTAGGGCTTTCAATATCATCGTTTAAGGGGACATGAATAATGCTATCATCATTACTTTCATAATCAGTACCAAAGAGATTTCCAATATCAAGGTAGTGTGTGGTCATTCAAATCATGATCGCTAATGTATGTAAAGGGCATAGGAAGATCATCGTATTGAATTCATTATCACAATAATCAGTAGGAGCAACATACTTACGGTTACTAGCGTTATCTCATTCACGCGCGTGGATTTGCCGTTACCTCTTTCTTTTTATTCTCCTTCTTCTTCTTCTTCTTCGTTCCTTCTTCTTCTTCTTCTCTTCCTTATCTCGTTCCCTTCTTTAGGAGAAGAGGCTTGAAGGGAGGCTTGTCCGCATAACTTGATTTACTTTTAGAAACAATAGAAGAAACTTGGGAGGATCCTCCTTTTCATTAATTAGTTGAAAACACCCACGGCCCTATCATATTTTGGCAAGGTGTCATCTTCTAAAATGTTGCATGTAAGTATTTGTATGGCAATTATTAATGCGGTAAGAAAAACCCATGCGGGACATCATCAATATCAAGATCGTTAATATTTAACAAAGAAATTTTCTTGATAACTCTTCACATTTAAAAATAAGGTAAGTTCATCATGCTGATTAGGAATAATTTCATCATCACAATACAAATTTGTAGCACTCATGGGGTTTGAATTATCATTGGAGGAGCATTGAAAATTAAAATGACCAACTCTATGGCACAGTTCACAAATAAAAGGATAGAGGGCACACACTTTTTCTCTAAGATCATCAAAGCTCTAGACCACTTTCTAGTTTTCATTTCTGTGATGGATACAATATTCATCTTCTATTTGATTAATTCCACAAGATCTATATTCCACAAAAATTAACATGCTTATAGGAAATAGCATTCTTAGGAGTTTGAGCACGCTTATTGCCATCATTAACAACAATTTTATTCTTCATGCAAGCGTCTTTAAAAGGTTCATGATACTTATCAAAATTCTTCCTAGGCAATTCAATGTGAGAAGCAAAGCTTTATAAAGATTTGCAGCAACTTGAGAGTCAATACCATAAGTAGCACTCATATTTGGAAATTGCCACTATCCATGAAAGTTTCCAATGCATTCATAATCATAATTTATACGACTCTTTACCTTTGTCGTTCTCCCAATCTTCGGCGTTCTGATTCGGTCAAGAAGGTCCCTTTTAAACTCTTCTTTATTGCTACGTGAATGATCGAGAACAAGTAGTATCCGGCAAGGTCTTATCTTGAAAAGTAAGCATGGAAATTATCAATGATGATATTACAGGGAGCTCATGATTGGGGCATTTGAGCATTAAAGTCTTCAATCTCTCCCATGCTTGGGCAGTACTCTCTCCATCATGAGGCCCAAAAATTATATATATGGTTTTGATCTTTGTGAATTTCACTTGGAGGATAGAACTTGGAATAAAATAGAGGCACAATATCCTTCCCATCAAGAGAGCGCCCGTCCTTCAGCAGTTTATACCAATGCGCCGCTTTACCAGACAGCGACATAGAGAATAGTTTCTTCTTCCCTTCATCCATAGAGATACTGCACACTTGAATAACCGCATTAATTCATGCAAAAGCATTAAATGATCTCCAGGATGGACAGTTCCATCCCCTTCAAAGCGGTTATCCATAACACGTTCAATAATTTTCATAGGTATTTTATATGGAATACTTTCGCAAGTGGATTTAAATTATCAGAAGCATCATTAAAGTTATCGCATATGGAGATAAAGCATCCGAGCAAAATATTTCTTCCAAAGCGGAGGAGCAAAAAAGATTATTTTTATAGAAACTAGCCCCCAGCTTAGACTTCTTCATAGCATTAGCGATAATTGCATTCATACTAATAACATTGCTATTTATCATGTAAATAAGGTTCCATAGGTTTTTAATTTTCGTATCAAACAATCCATGTCTTAAATCAGGAAATAGAGTAAGAAGCTCAGTGTTGTCCATTATGCCAAACTAGTGTAAACAAGAAACAAAAAGATGCAATTAAGGATCTAAAGGGAAATAGCTTCGAGCACACACAATGGCGCCGGAAAAATATGGAACAGGAGTATGAGTGCCTTTTACCTTTCCTCCCACAGCAGCGGCGCCGGAAAAGTGCTTGAGCGCGTAGTTGACGAGGGAGGAAAAGAGCTTAGTTGCCGGGAGCTTGCCAATGTGTGGGTGCCGTTTACCTTCCCTCCCCGGCAACGGCGCCAGAAAAAGTGCTTGATGTCTACGGGGGCTTCTGTTCTTGTAGACGGTGTTGGGCCTCAAAGGCGCAGAGGTTTGTAGAGCAGCTGACAAGTTTCCCTTAAGTGGATTACCCAGGGTGTCGAACTTGGGGAGGAAGAGGTCAAAGATATCCCTCTCAAGCCACTTGTAATCACAAAGCAAGAAGTCTCTTGTGTCCCAACACACAAAATACACTTGTCAGAGGTGTATAAGTGCACTAGTTCGAGGCGAAGAGATAGTGAAATACAAGTAATATGGATGTATATGAGTGGTAATAGCAATCTGAATAAAATATGGCAGCGATAAACATGCAACAGAACAGTAAATAAACGGAGATTCGATGCTTGGAAGCAAGGCCTAGGGATTCTGCTTTCACTAGTGGACACTCTCAACAATGATCACATAATAGGACTACTCTACACTCTTTTGTTGGATGATGAACGCATTGCGTAGGATTACACGAACCCTCAATCCCGGAGTTAACAAGCTCCACAATGCAATGTTCATATTTAAATAACCTTAGAGTGCAAGATAGATCAACATAATTACACCAAGAACTAACATAACATGCACACTATCACCATCATGCATATGTAGGAGGAATAATACACATCAATACCATCATAGCAATAATTAACTCCATAATCTACAAGAGATCATAATCATAGCCCTCGCCAGAAATGCCTCTGCAGTGCACACTGCACATACACCGTACACACGTGGAGGAGGAATAAAACTACTTTAATAACATCACTAGAGTAGCACATAGATAATATTCAACTAGATCACATAAAGAGATGAACCACATAGCTACGGCGGAGCCCTCAGCCCCGGGTGAATTACTCCCTACTCATCATGGAGACAGCGATGGAGGTGAAGATGGCGGTGGAGACGGCGGTGGAGATAACTCGAAAGGCAATTCTCAGTGGGCGAGTACGTATATCTAGAGACTTCCGTCCCCCGAATCTTGATTTCGCGATGGCGGCGGCTACGGAAGGTTTTTCTCGGGTCTCGTCTTCTTAGTCGGTGTTTTTAGGTCAGAGAGGACTAAATAGGCGAAGAGAGAGGAAATTCGGAGGGACCACGGGCTGCCCACACCACGGGGGGCCTGGGCAGCGCCGGGGTGTGGTGTGGGGCCCACAGCTCCCCCTCTCATCCTTCTCGGTGCTCTTGGAAGCTTAGGAAAAATAGGAACACAGGCGGTGATTTAAAATCAGGTCCAGGAATATTTAAGATTACTAGGATTTACCGAAACCAAAAACAGCGGCTTCGAGGAGCGCACTTCGGCATCTTGTTAATAGGTTGGATTCCGAGGAAATGCGTAAATTCGACATATAATGTGCATAAAACATGTAGAGTATCATCAATAAAGTAGCATGGAACATAAGAAATTATCGATACGTTGGAGACGTATCACGCACACAGAGTTGCAGCCGGAACGACGGAAGCGACCACCACCAAGAGGAAAGGAGCCACCGGAGCCGGAGCCAGCCGCGGGCCACGGCAGAAATCCGAAGCGGAAGATCATCTTACGGGCCCCCTCGCAGATCGTTGCCGCCGACGGTGGAGGTGGAGGTGGAGGCGGAGGGCGGGCGGAGATCCGTTCCGCTCAAAATCACCGGCGGTGGTCTAGCGATGCCGGACGCCTCAACCAGTACGAATCAGAGCTACATTGGTCAGGTGCTTTGGCCGAGATGATCGAGAGGAACCAAACGAAGCTTGAACCTTAAGCTACCGGAAATCTCTGAAGCATTATGATGGCGGCGAGAGGCCGGATCCGGGATTGAGGATTACTACAATGCATTAACCTTCGCCGGAGGAACCACTCCTGCCGCATGCTTCAATTGTACCTTATTGGTCCAGCTCGTGTTTGGCTCAGTGACCTTGAGGAAAACACTATCTTTTCTTTAGTTGGACACGAAGAAGGCTTTGAGAACCACTTCGAGGCACCTACAAGAGACCGGCCACCACGAGCACCGATCTTCAAGCTTGCATCCAGAAGAAGGGTGAGACATCTAGGAAGCTTCCTCACCGATGAGCAGGTAAGTGCAGAAACGAGTGCGGGAACGTAGATAACCGCACGGCAATCTGCGCCTTCATTGGAGGTTTTGCGCGTGGGGGGCTGCTGCGTGCACAAACACACTCAGTGAACGCGAACAAGCTCACTCTTGTGAGATGATAAACATCGCCGGTGATCACCATGCCGCCGATGACAGCCTTGAGCGAGATCACCGCGATACAGCCATACCCACACTGCAGGGAAGAAAAACCGTGATAATGGCGTCGGCCAACGACCTTGAGCGGAAGAACCCCTGAAGACCAGAAGACGGAGGATCCGACATGAGCCACCATGACGTTCAACGCGGAGGTTCGGGAGGAGTGGAAGAGGCCGCGGACGTGGAGGCGGAGGCGAGCGGGGCAACCTTGTATTGGCGAGGTCACGCGGCCGGGATCCGCCCCCAAACGTCTGAGAATACGGGAATATCTTGGTGCACAGCTCATCTTTGGATCGACTACGACCGTCCCTCCGCCTGTCCTGCACCAGTGGGTCAACGATACGACGACCCGGAGCGGGGATGCAAACGAGCAGAGCACAGCAGCGCGGCAAAGGAGGCAAGGAGCAAGAACAGGACAAAGATGAAGGACGATTCAGGCAATGGATGAGGATGGCCGCGTGCGGGAACAGGAGAAAATCTGTGACCAACAAGTCCAACCCCTTTGGTAAGAGGAGTGTCACTTACCCCACCTTCCTCGGAACCCCGACCATCCGGGCCAAAACATCAGCCCTCCGGATCTTAGGCATACAGTTTAATTTGTGCGTGATATATCAAGTGGTCGGAGAAAGCATGCCTTTGACAGTCGGATCACCGGGCGTCATCCCCAAAGTGCTACGCTGCAGTTTGTAAGTCGCATAGCGGGTATGACTTCTCCAAGTGCCTTATGGATGGAGGAGCTAGCACGAACATCATGTGCACAGGAGACCACGGAGAAGATGAACCTGCAAGAACTAGCTCAAACAAGCTGCTTGAATTCCATGGTGTGGTTAGGGTAAAAGGCAAATTCTCTGGGCAACATCAAACTTCCGTGGCCTTCGGGAAATGTGAACAACTACCGCGAAAAGAGATGATCACGTTTGAAGCGGTGCCCTTCAAAAGCTCCTACCATGTCATCGGCGGGCCCACCTACCACAAGTTCCACGCCGGGGCATGCTACATCTACAACAAGCTCAAGATTCCGTGTCCTAACGGTATCACCGTGTTCGGAGACTACAAGAAAGCTAGGTGCCCCGAGGAGGCGAGGCCGCCTTTGAGAATCCGTCATATCGGGAGGAGGTGCCAAGGCTACGGAGCGCGGTGGATCACGTGAGATGCGGAGCCACCAAGAGCGGATCTCCGAACGAGAGGCCTCGTTCAAGACGCGATAGAAAGCAAGCATGACCTCGTTGAAGGTGACAACTCCAAGCAGGTTTCGGTCGGAACCAACATGGACCCCAAATAGGCAAGCGCGCGTCGAGTTCCTCGAGCTAACATGGATATCTTCGCAGGGCAACCTTGACATGCCAGGAGTACCAAGGGAACTTGCCGAGCACTACCTCGATATAAATCCGGGTGCAAAACCGGTGAAGCAAACTATGCGACGCTTTGGAGATAAGAAGCGCAGCGCCATAGGAATGGAATTAGCAAAGTTACTAGAGCAGGTTTTATAGTAGAAGTTATCCATCACGGTTAGTGCATGGCTTAGTCCTTGTACCCAAAAAAAAAATCTCTGAAATGCTAAGAATGTGCATCGATTACTCGGCGTGAATAAGCATTGTCAGAAAGATCCGTTCCCTTTGCGGCGCATTGACCAAGTCATTGATTCGACGACAGGGGGGAACTTCCGTGTTTTCTTGACGCATATTCTGGGTATCATCAGATCTGTGAAGAAGTTCGACCAAAAGGCGACCTCTTTCATCACACCCTTGGGCACTTCTGCTATTTTACCATGCCTTTTGGCTTGAAAAACGCAGGTGCCACATATCAACGTACGATGCGGCGGTGCTTGAAGGACCAAATTGGCCGGAACGTGGACGCCTACGTCGACGACATCGCGGATCCAGATACGTCTCAACGTATCGATAATTTCTTATGTTCCATGCTGCTTTATTGATGATGCCATGTTTTATGCACATTATATGTCATATTTATGCATTTTCACGGAACTAACCTATTAACAAGATGCCGAAAGGCTAGTTGCTGTTTTCTGCACATTTTTTGGTTCGAGAAATCTAGTAAGAAATATTCTCGGAATTGGACGAGAGCGCCGCCCGAGATTCTATTTTGCACGGAGCTTCCCGGAAGACCGAAGAATCGCGAAGTGGGGCGACGGCGCCGCCCATGTAGAGGAGCCGCGCGGCCGAGGAGGGGAGCCCCAGCGCCGCCTATGGTGTGGGCCCCTCGTCGGCCCTCCGGCCTACCCACTTTCGCCTGCCAAAGCCTCCTGCATCGAAAACCCTTAGGGAGGAGGCCACGATACGGAAAACCTTCCCGGAGAGGCAGCCGCGCCCGCCCAGTCCCATCTCGGGAGTTCGGGAGATCGCTCTCCGGCGCCTGCCCGGAGGGAGGTTCATCTCCGGGAGGACTCTTCATCGCCATGATCGCCTCCGGAGTGATGGGGGTGTAGTTCACCCCCTGGACCATGGGTCCATAGCAGTAGCTAGATGGTCATCTTCTCTTAATTGTGCTTTGTTGTTGGATCTTGTGAGCTGCCTAACATGATCAAAGATCATCTATTTGTAATTCTATGTGTTGTGTTTGTCGGATCGATGGATAGAATACTATGTTATGGTGATTATCAATCTATTGTTTATGTGTTGTTTTATGATCTTGCATGCTCTCCATTAATAGTAGAGGCTCCGGCCAGTTTGTACCTCTTAACTCCAAGAGGGGTATTTATGCTCGATATACGCATCATACCTTCCACTTGGGGTTCCCAACGGACGTGTGCATCTACGCGTATCATTGCCACTAGGGATAAAACATTGATTCTATGTCTAAGGATGTAGTTGTCGATTACATTACGCACCATACTTAATGCAATTAATGCAATTGTCTGTTGCTTTGCAACTTAATACTGAATGGGGTTCGGATGATAACCTGAAGGTGGAAGGCATAGATGCGGTTGGATGGCGGTCTATGTACTTTGTCGTAATGCCCAATTAATCTCCATATTTATCATATCATGTATATGCATTGTTATGCCCTTCTCTATTTGTCAATTGCCCGACTGTAATTTGTTCACCCAACATGCTTTTATCTTATGGGAGAGACACCTCTAGTGAGCTGTGGACCCGGTCCTATTCTTTACCTGGCATACAATCTACTGCCAATTGTGTTTTACCATTTTCTTGCAAACAATCATCTTCCACTCGTCACGTTTAATCCTTTGTTACAGCAAACGTTGAGATTGACAACCTCCTTGTTCGTTGGGAGCAATGCACAGTTTTGTTGTGCGATTCACGTTGTTGTGGGAATGCACATTGTTGCGCGCATCATTTCGCCACCATCAACCTTCAACGTGCTTCTTGGCTCCTCTGGTTAGGTTAACCTTGGTTTCTTTCTGAGGGAAAACTTGCCAGCATGCGCATCATGCCTTCCTCTTGGGGTTCCCAACGGACGTGTACATCTGTGCATCAATGACAGAAAGGGATCGAACTGTGAAGCGACCTTAAAACCTTTGATAATCTCAGGGCGGTACAAGATGATGTTAAATCCGCTGAGGTGCGTCTTTGGCGTACCAGCGGGAAAACTCCTTGGCTTCATTGTTTCTCACAGGGGCATCAAAGTGCTTGGAAAAATCCAGAAAACATCAAAAAGACCAACTTGTCTCAAAGATTGCAACGACTAACTGGTTGTGCGTTGCAGCAATCAGTAGGTTTGTTAACCGTCTTGGCGAGAAAGCCTTACCTCTATACAAGCTGCCCTAAGAAAACGGATAGAATTTATGCCACGTGAGACGACGAGATGAAACACGGGAGTTGAGAACATGCTCTCCTCCCACACGCCCTATCTTGGCGCTCAAGTGATCAGGGCCTATGCTCCTCTACATGGCGGCTACCAACAAAGTTATCAGCCTCGTAATCGTGGTGGTGCGAAAGGAAGAAGGATATGAGCACGGAGTCCAAAGGCCTGTCTCTTAACTACATTAGCAAAGTCTTGACGGAGTCCAAGCGGTACCTCACTTTCGGGAAGGCGGCATACGGGTTTTCCTAGGCGGCGGAAGGTGAGACACTATGGAGCTTTAGCGAGCAGATCAATGACAGAACCACAGCAACAATCATCAACAACTCAGACGCCGGACGCGTATGAAAATGGGGCATCAGATTATCTGCCCTTTGACATCAACTACGAAACGACGCAATCAAGTCTCAAGTTAGCGGTTCATCGCAGATTGGTGACTTAGGAGGAGCACACATCAGAACATGAAGCTTTGGGTCATGCACTTTGACGGATCAAAGCAACATCAAGGCTCGGGGCTGGAGTTCCCTGAAGTCACCTACGGGAGAAGAACTGCATTACGTTCACTTCGAAGCTACCAACGATATGGCGGAATACGAGGCTCAACTACATGACTACGCATTGCTAAGGAAATTGGGATCAAGCACATCATATCCTGCGGAGATTCCGACCTGGTGGCACAACAAGTGGCCGGAACACGGAACGCCCGGGAAACTCGAGTCATGGCGGCTTACGAGGCAGAAGTGGGCAGAGATCGCCAAGTGCTTCCCTCGGATACGAAGTCAAGTGCGTCAGGAGAGACGATAACACGGCGGCGGATATGTTGTCCAAGCTCGGATCCGGCGGGAAACCATTCCTCCTGGAATCTTCCTTGAGCATCTACGGAAGTACCCTCGAGTAAAGAGGGTGCAAACCGGAAAATCCTGATACGGCAGTTTCTCCGGCTAAAGGAAGTGATGGCGAGTCATTCCGGCTTTGGACCGACCGTTCTGGATTATCTCATTGATCGAAAATTGCCGGAGGACGAGGTCCACGCACAGATCATTAGGCGATCAAGATCCTACAATTGTTGATGGACCGCTCTACAAACGAAGTGCAAGCGGGGTATTTCTCAAATGCGTCTCTAAGTCAAGATGGCATTGAAATCCTCGGAGAGTCCATGCCGGGGATTGCGGGCATCATGCCGCCCCGGGTCCCTCGTTGCAAAAAGCTTTTCGGTTAGGATTTTCTTAGGATTATGACTAAAGAAGATCTTGAGAGAGCTGGTAAAAACTATGAGGTTGTCGATATTCTTCTCAACCAACGCTCCAGCCCAAGAGGCGGACCATCCCTATCACCTGGCCGTTCGCAGTCGAGGGCTTGATATGGTTGGTAAGTTAAAGAAATCATCTCCTGGTGGTCACGAATACCTCACAGTGGCTATTGACAGGATTCGATGGGTGGATCGAGGCAAAACCGAGTGAGAAAGCCGACAGGTGCTACGGCACTAAAATTTGTTTGCAGCCTAGTGGCAGGGTCAGCATCACACAGCATAATCACAGAACAATGGCACAAACTTTAACGCAAGGGGGGAACTCCCGGATTGTTGCGATGAAGTTGGGATCCCGCTTGACCTTGCATACGCGGCTTCCCATCCACCAATCTAACGGTCAGGTCGAACAAGCAAATGGCCTTATACTAGCGGAATCAAGCCCCTCGAAGAACCGCTGCGTCGCGCAGCCGGGCTTGGGCTGATGAGCTAGACTATGTTCTGCGGAGTTTACGAACTACCCCTAACAGAGATCAACGGGGATTTACTCCTTTTTCACAGTATATGGATCCGAAGCTGTGCTCCCCAATGACATCATCCATGATTCACGCGAGTTTCGCCTACAATGAAGAAGCTGGCGAGACTCGTGACTATGTGAACTGGGTAAAAGAAGAAGCTCGGAATTTAGGCCCGACCAACGTTCACCATTTATCGACGGAAAGCTCAGAGCGCTACCATAGCCCCGTCGAGTTGAACCGCTCGTTCATGGTCGGAGACTTAGTCCTCGGCCTTCGCCAGGAAAGATCATAGGTTGCAATCTCCATGGGAAGGACCTTTTGTCATCGGTAAAGTACTACACAACGGATCCTACTATCTCATTGATTTTCGGGAATTGAAGGATAGACACACTTGGCGCCATAGGAAAGCAGGAGAAGATCCGGGTGACATATATGATTAAACAGATCGTCCCTGGAACATAGCACAACTACGTCTTTTCACTTAGCAATTTTCATTACATACCTTGTAATATCTATGATATGATCGATGAAATAAAGCTTTTGGTTCACTCTTAGAGTCTTTTACCACTTTGATTTTTCATTTTGGATCGTGTCGTTTTTCCATTAAAACCGATATTTCCGCCTAGGCGTATATGAAAGTTGTGATTTTCAAAATCGTCCTTTAGGACGTAAGCAAGTTTTAAAGCGGAAATTCTTTACTTGTTACCAAACTATGGATTCTGTTAGCGACTTAGGCACTTGGGTGAGGGCTTGGCTCGCGGTTATTGACGGATTGCCATTGGGCTTCGTCGCCGGGCGCGGCGTTTCCGGCAGGCTAGTTCCAGCTCGTGGAAGGTCAAATGGGCAAGCCGGAAATTATAAAGCTCAGCACTTGCTTTCCAGAAACAACACATGCAAATAATCTTAAAACGGATAGCCGGATAAGTATTTTTCCGCCCACGCATGCATGTTTGTTTCGTCCCTAACTACTTAAGAATTTAAGTTATATTACAAACCGCTGGGGCCAAAATGATGCATTGTTTTCTCCCTTGAGGACATAAAGTTTCCTCCGCAGCAGACGGAGAAGCATTGCCTGCAGGTCTACTTTCTCCTTGGCGTCCTCGGCCGGGACGATACATCTTCATCACTCTCTTCTTCTTCTTCGGAAGTTGCAGCGCCGGACTTGGGTTCCTCTTGGGGAGCATCCTTGGAGCACTGGTCCGAATTAAGTGAAATTCCGGATTCATGAGTCGGAGAAACTAGCGTCACGCTCTTTTTGAAGTTAAACTGGGGGCTCGTCACGGGGAAGAATCACCTTGTAGTAGAATTCTTCATAGCGGATCCTTCGCCGCGATGTGGGTGTCATAGCCACTTACTGCGTCTAGCAGCGCACCACATCTGTTGTCGGAGGAACACCAGTAGTTACCCGGTCGAGATCCATCTCAGGTTATACGCCAACACATAGTCAAAGTCATAGGAGCCGCGCCTCGGGGCTGATGAAGCTTGCGGATCCGTCACGGCTCACGGAAGAATGTCCATTCTGCTTGACCGGTTGCGCGGCCGCGAGTGCGGCTCTTCTTCAACGACAAGTTGTGGCATATCTTACGAGAGGCCAGAGATAAGATCCTTGCAATCATCGCCGGCGAGAGAAGAACATCGTCCCGGGAAATTTATTCCGACGTCTTTCAGGGTATCCAAGCGGCTCTGCACAAAAATACAAGAATAAGCATTCAAGTTGAGCACAAGAGATTATACATCCAAGATAAAAGCCTAAAATTACAAGTACCAGGGATGTTTCGGCCCGACAAGTCCCGAGTGATGCTGCACGGTCTCCATGTATTTCGGTCCGTTGAGTTCTTTTTGCTGCCTCTTGATGGTCTCGCTATCAACATTGCGCTTTAACAGGAATTCGCCCTTCTCCCTGATGAGCTCGGAGTTTTTCTCCGCCAGTTGCTTTTCAGCCTGCTCCTTTTTTTGCTCCGCCTCCATCAGTTTCGTCTCCAACTCTTGGTATGAGGAGCGCAGGTTCTCAAGTTCGGAGGAGGTCGTGGCCAGGGAAGAAGATGCGCCTATAAGGATTCAATTCAAATACAATTCAAAGTCGGAATGTGAATTAATAACAAGAAAGGGCGGAAACCAACCTTGGGCGTCCGCCAGTTGTTTGTTCAGTTCTGCATTTTCATTCTTGAGGGTCCGGATATTTCCGCTTGGCCCAAGGTAACGCGGCGCTGCAGGGCAATATTCTTGTGTAGCTCATAGTGCAGTGCCTGCTGTTCCTGTAAAAAACAATCAGAGCAGGAGTAAAAATTCCGTCTACAAATAGTGGGGTCCTTTGAAGCATTATTGCCGGAATCCTCTTTCCGACATCATGCTTGGGGGCTACTGCGACAATTTAAAAATCTTTCCAAAAGTGGCTTTACTCTAAACATCTAAGCGACCTTAGTACTAGTTCCGCCTACATGTGGGGGCCTCTTGAGAGTACCTTTTGTGAGATAAGCTTGTCGAAGAAGCGCAGCGTCCTTCTTAAACTCTTGGATTTCCGACGTCGCGGTCCGGTTTCCCCCGGCGTTGTTCGGCATGGCGTTGAGCAAGTCTTGTTCAAGTTCCCACTTCTCCGCCTCGGATCAGCTTGTTGAAAAACTTTGTAGCATATGCCGCTAGGGGTGGAAGTGAGGTCAGCGGGATCTCCCGAAGTTTTCGGAGAAACGGCCGCGCCCTTGTGCAAACTCCAGGCTCTCGGATGAAGCTAACTCAAAGCCTCTCCTTGGCCTTGAACTTCTGTTTCTTCTCGGGGCGAGGGCCTTTGGCCTTAGGATCTTCTCGCGCCCACCTTTTAGCTCTTGACCGGAATTACTTAAGGTGGAGTGTTCTTGGCCGGGGAGGGAGATTGTTCCCACGAGGTGGAGACGGCGGTGGAGCGATGAGGGCTGTGTTTGTTGCCGGTCAGTGGTACGCTGGGTCACCACATATTTTGTGATGGGCTCTTGGCTGCTGGTCCGAGTGGAGCGGTAGTCGGAATTCTGCGAACAAGTAAAAGAAGATTATAAGAAGCAATTGCATCAAAGCAGACGTGCCATACCAAGAAACTTACGGGAAGTGGCCGGGGATGATGGGGGCGCGAGCGTTTGCCTGTTGTGGAAAGCATCTTCAAACGTTCCTTCCGCTTTCCTTGAGTCTAGCGGAGGGGGCTTGATAGTCTTGGGCTTCTTGCGGAGCCTGTGCCGTGGCTCTCAAACAGGCTGGGAGCCTTGGCGTGGGATGCTTCAAGGTCGAGGGGCTGCCTTGCGGGGTACCTGTTCCTCTTCCTCTCTTAATCCATCAGGAACCTCCTCCGCCGCGTCGCCCCTGTCGGGGACACGAAGTATGGCGCACAAGTTTTCCTCCGCCAAAGAGCTGGAGGGAAAGATATTGCATGTTAGTCAACAACCAAAAACTTGTGAAGTTTGAAGTAACGAAGGAATCAGAAGCTTACCGGAGGACACTGGTTGTTTGTATGGATATCCTTGATCAATTCCGGGACCGGTTGGCCCCGGCCTATCTTCACGAGCGTTTTGATTCTCCTCTTGAGGGAATCAGCCGGAAGGTCGTGGCGGGTAGCTCGGAGCTGGTCGTCCGTCCCGGTGTATGCGCAGATAACCGCGCATTGTACCGTAGTGGCTGGATCCGCCGGGTGAACGCTGAGTGTCAGCTGAGTTTCGGTTAGCCCGTCATGGACTAGCCAGGAGATCCTCCGCGCTGCCTTCTCCAAGATAGGGGTTAGGGCAAGTGAAGGGACGAAACTCCAGCTTGCGAGTTCTTCCGGAGGCTCGTTGTTGAATTTGGGCAGACCGTCGTGGATCTCGGGAACTGAAACATTCTTCTCGTAAAACCATCGTTCCAGTACTGGACGGATTCGTGCGAGTCGTGAGGTGGATACATGCGGCGAGGTCGGAGCATGAACGTCATGCTCCCACAGTTCAACATGGCTTTGTCCTTCGTTTCCTTCTTCACTCGGAAGAAAAATTACCATAACTTGACATCTGGTCGGATTCAAGATACTTTCACAAAGTGTCAAAGTTGGAGCGGAAGGTACTAGTTGGAACAGATGTTGTGGTGAAGCCCGTACGAATTGAGGATGGAGAGAAAGAATTAGAAGCGGGGAGCGATGTGGTTCCACCCAAGCTTTGGTCATGACAACTTCTCCGGCTCCGGGCTTGAGGACGTCGGTGTCGCGTATGAAGCTCCGGTAGGCGGAGATCATACCCTCGTTTGAAGCTCTCTAACCTCCGTATTGGTGGTTTCGCAGGGGCACCATTGACCCCGTTCTCCTTCGCGGATCCGTGCCTTGGAAGCTTTCTTGTTTTCCGTCTCCTGAACCTTGGCTGCCATTCTAGCTTGCCCTTGGAGTTCTTCAAGTTCTTGAGCGGTTGGGATCCGGCCTAGTTTGGTGCTGGAAAATGCGGAAAAAGGTTGAGCTAGCCGGATGTCGGAAACATATGGTGGTAGATATGCTATGGGATCCGGGCAGATTGGTTCTAGTGAACTGGGATCCGGGCTATTCGGAGAACTACCAGTACAGTGTGAATCGATTGGCATGCTTCCGGCTGCACCCATGCAAAGTGTTTGAGTAACCGGAAACTACTCTAGTCTACTTCTTCTACAAGTCCGGTGCACGTACCGTCAATGGCGCGGCGGACCGGCGATGCTCCGGTGAGGATGAAGGTCGCCGAACTTGCTACGAAGTGACCCGCGCGACCACGAATCGGCGGCGGGAGAGATTTCCCGATCAACCTCAACGATCTTGGAGCGAGGGGAAGCTTGGAGCAACCTGGCGCGAAGTTCTCTGTGGCGGGGCTCGCCGGAGTCAAGATCTGACGGGCGGCGCGGCGCGAGGAGGAAGATGAAGTGGTGAGGAGGTGAAAAGAATGGGAAGTTACCGCGCGTGGGGGTATTTATAGACCTCGCGCGGAGATTCGCGTTTCGGATCCGACGGCGGAAACTGAACGGTCTCACCATTGGATGCATGACGCGTGTCTTAGGTTAAAAGCGGTAAAATGACGTGGAGGTAACTTAACCATGCGCTCCCGAAATTTCCGGCTAAAGATTCGCATCTGAAAATTTAGCGCGGGAAATTAGGAGGTTGTGCGCGGGAAAGATGGAAACTCCATTACATTATCGTTACTGAAGGACATGTAATTTCCGAGTAAAATGATATCGGAAACAAGAAAGTTTGAAGCTCTTCAAGATTCTCTTCGGTTCGAGTTATTTGAAGACGGAAGAATGATGAATCTGGGAGAACTTCGGGGTTCTTTTTTGTGGGTATACTTTATGGGTATATCAGCGGCATGGCCTAGATCCGGAGCCCGGGTGGCCCACAGGCGGTGATGGTGGCATGGGGCCCATCAGGCGCAATTGCTGTTGATCATGAAGGATGAAGTCCGACCCAGGAGAAGGGCGGATCTCTACCGACCTATGAAGGAGGCCGGATCGTGGAGGCCCATAAAGTATCCGGAATACGACACATTAGGAAGAAAGCGGATCCTTGACGTGCACGGCAAGATATTGTATCGTAGTTAGGCAACTTGTATTCCGGCTAGGACTCTCCATGTAAACCCTAGATGCGTACTTTATAAGCCGGATCATGGGAGCCCTAGAGCACAACCACAACCATTGTAACAACGCGCAGCGCAGATAATTCCAGGACAAACGCGGTAGGCCACTGTCTCGTGCGGGTGTTGGAAGGCCACGGGTAACCTACGTACCGTCCAGGCTGTGCACTCCAGCCTATGGCCCCTACTTCTTCTCCCCCTCGTGAGGATCACTCCTCCGGGAGGCGCCGTCAAATAGGCAACGACAAGTTTATTTTCAAAGCAAGCTTTATTCCTAATCTTCCAAATAGCCCAGCAAATAGCAGCCAAGCCAGCTATCTGGGTGTTTCGGCTCGCGGGGACAAACTGTGGGAACCACCAGAAAAATTGGGAAAAACTCCCAGGGCGAGTGGGAGAGTTGATGGCAGTGGCGACAGCGCTCCAAACAAATTTGGCAGCTGAGCACCCAAAGAAAAGATGACTGATGGTTTCTTGATTGCTGCAGAATTGGCAGGTTGAGGCTCCAGACCAGTTACGAATGATCAAGTTATCTTTGGTAGCAATGGCATTATGCCAGATCATCCAAAGCCGGACATTGATTTTGAGAGGGATCTTACTTTTCCAGAGATGTCTAAAAGATCTGTCTCTCCCATTACTGCACAAATGTTTGTATACAGATTTTACTGTGAAGATACCATTTTTTGACCATTTCCAGTGAGGTGAGTCTTTTTCCTCATACAACCTTACTTGATTCAAAATCTGAAGGACTCCAGCCTCTTGAATAATAAGATCAGGCGTCAGCCATCTCCTATATGTAAATCTCCATCCCAGAACAGCAGCTTCAGCCACAGAAATTTTCTGATCATTGCATATATCAAAGAGAACAGGAAACATATCCTTCAGGGGACTGATACTGCACCAAGAATCACCCCAAAAACTAGTTGGGAGCCCATTCCCAACTCTCATCCTTCTCCCACAGAGATAAATGTCTCTCACATTCATCATATCAGCCCACAATGCAGAGTCTCCGGGTCTTCTCTTTGTGTAATAGATCCCTTTATCCTTAAGATATTTCCTTCTCATGAAATCCTGCCAGGGGCCATTGTCATGCTCTAACTTCCACCACCATTTACACATCAAACTGATGTTGAACTTGAGCAAATCTTTAATACCCAAACCTCCTTTCTGTTTTGGTTTACAAATCCACTTCCACTTCACAAAGTGATATTTCCTTCTATCCGCACTGCCAGCCCAAAAAAAAGATCTGATGGGTTTATCCATTTGTTCAATGTTTGTTTTATGCAGCAATCTCAGAGACATCTATTTCCAATATTATAACAAATTTATGTACGCGAAGTCTTCTTTTTAATTTGTTAATACCATCCTGAAGGTTGGCTCGTTTTCTCTTATCTTACTCCTCTCCGTTTTTATCATAACACATGTTGGAAGTTCAATTTAACTCCTAGAGCGTCTTATATTTGAGTCTAATAATAGACATCTTTGATCGAACTAATAACTCAAATGCTGTGAACATCATGGGAACCTTTCTATTATCAAAACTTTGTTTTAATAATCAATGCCATGTATATTTATAGAAGCCAATGCAGAGATACATAAGTTGTCGTCAACAATTATAAAATTGAAATAAAGTCTAAAAAAATAATAAAATATTTATGGTCTTCGAACTCTTTCTTATTTCACTAGTTAAATGCTTCTGCATTACCACGGGTCCCTCAAGATGCACATGTATAAAAACAATAGTTTTTTTCTTGAAACGAGGCAAAATATTTGAAGCATTTTCATTGATTAAGGAGAAGTTATTATCGTCGTACAAATAAAAAAACTTGACAAAGAGTCAAGCGCAAAAGAACGTAGCCTACTCTCGCGGCATGACATCCCTCCCTCCTACACCAGAGACTCCATGGCAAATACGTCTCAACGTATCGATAATTTCTTATGTTTCATCTTCATTATTGATGATATCTACATGTTTTATCACATTATATGCTGTCGTATTTACGCATTTTACGGAACTAACCTATTAACAAGATGCGTAAGTGCCAGTTCTGCTGTTTTTGGTTTCGAAATCCTAGTAACGAATATTCTCGGAATTGGACGAAATCAACGCCCGGGTTCTGTTTGCCGGAAGCATCAGACACCGAGGCGCGAGAGAGGGACCACGGGGGAGCCCATGGTGGTGGCGCGGCGGTGAGCCGCGCCACCTGTTGGTGGCCGCCTCGTCCGGCCCCTCCCAGGCCTCAGCCTCTTCGCCTATTTGGGTCACGACCTAAAACCCTATACGAAGAAGCCACGGTACGCAGAAACCTTCGAGCCGCCGCCATCGCAGAAGCCAGAATACAAGGACAGGAGTCTGTTCCGGCACGCCGGAGACGGGGAAGTGCCCACGAGAGCTTCTCCATCGGCCGCCCCCGCCATCTCCCACCGCCATCTTCATCCGCTGCTGTCTCCCTTAGGAGGGAGTAGTTCTTCATCGGGGCTCTGTGCGGGTAGCTATGTGGTTCATCTCTCTCCTATGTAGTTCAATACAATAATCTCATGAGCTGCCTTACATGATTGAGATTCATATGATGATGCTTGTAATCTGGAATGTCATTATGCTAGTCAAGTGGGTTTTTACTTATGTGATCTCCAGGGACTCCTTGTCACGTGTCTAAAGCTGACAGTGTGTGCACCGTGTGGGTCTCTTAGGCTATATTTCTAGAATCTTATTCACCATTATGAATGGCATAGTGAAGTGCTTATTCTCTCTCTTTATGATTGCAATGTGTTTTGTATCACAATTTATCTATGTGCTACTCTAGTGATGTTATTAAAGTAGTTTATTCCTCATGCACGGTGTAATGGTGACAGTGTGTGCATCGTGTTAGTACTTGGCGTAGGCTATGATTATGATCTCTTGTAGATTATGAAGTTAACTATTGCTATGATGGTAGTGATGTTTTGATCTATTCCTCCTACATGGTGTGAAGGTAATAGTGTGCATGCTATGTTAGTACTTGGTTTGGTATATCGATCTTTCATGCACTCTAAGGTTATTTAAATATGAACATTGAATTGTGGGGCATTGGTAACTCCGGCATTGAGGGTTAAATTGTAATCCTCTTGTAATGTGTTCATCATCCAACAAGAGAGTGTAGAGTATGCATCTATCTATTCTGTTATGTGATCAAGTTGAGAGTGTCTGCTAGTGAAAGTCTTATCTAGGCCTTGTTCCTAAATATTTGCTACTCCATTTTGTACATTCTTGTTTCTTTAGTTGCCTAAACAACGATTACTACGCATATTTTACTTAGGCAATATTACTACCATCAGCTGCCCGGCAACAACTTTTCTTGTAGTGGTACTACTGCTCATATTCATTCATACCACTTGTATTTCACTATCTCTTCGTAGAACTAGTGCACCTATTAGGTGTGTTGGGGACACAAGACTTCTTGCTTTGTGGTTGCGGGGTTGCTTGAGAAGGATATCTTTGACCTCTTCTCCCCGAGTTTGATAAACCTTGGGTAATCCACTTAAGGGAAACTTCTTTGTTGTTCTACAAACCTCTGCTCTTGGAGGCCAACACTGTCCAAGAATAGAAGCACCCGCAGACATCGGCCACCTCTTGCTTTATTTTGATAGCTAGCATATTTGAGGTAGAGGCTTCATTTAGAATACGTGTGTATTTCTTTCCGTCCAAATTTCCCATGAGATCAACATAGCAATCGATGACATGGCCTTCTTCGATTTTCCATGCTTGTGCACCCCCTCCATCCACCACTTTTTGATGGAGCGCAATGATTGTTAATCACTTGTGTTCACCTCGTTTAACCCGAACCAAGACTTAACTTTAGACCATATCCGGATGGTGAAACAACTGTTGAAGAGTAGGCGGGAGGCGGTTTCTTGCACTTGATTGCATAGCTTACACGTACCACAATTTAGTCATCCTCTTTTTTGGAGCCTATACGTCGTCCACACTCTATTTTAAATGATCAACCAAGCGGTGCCTAAGGCTTCCAAACCATGGAGGGCAAAGGATATTTCGCTTGACACAAGAATTGCATGTTGTAGGGGAACGACTAGGACGCGCGCGCGCTCTGCGCTCCGCGTTAGCGTGTGGGATGGCACGCGTGCGATAGCGCGCCGGGCCGCTCCGCGCTTGACACGTGGCTGCGCAGCAACAACTGTCCCCCATCCAACTCATGTCTACCTACCGCGCCATTAAAAGAAAAACCGGTGCCGCGACAAAGCCTTTGCACAGACATCGCGCGGTTGATACGTCTCAACGTATCTATAATTTACGATGTTCCATGCTTGTTTTATGACAATACCTACATGTTTTGCTCACACTTTATAATGTTTTTATGCTTTTAGAACTAACCTATTAACAAGATGCCACAGTGCCGGTTGTCTTGTTTTCTCCTATTTTGGTTCGAGAAAAGGGTACATTAAGACAATATTCTCGGAATTCGACGAAGCAGAAGACCCGGCATCTATTTTTCTAGGAAGACCCCCGAGGAACAGGGAAGGCAGGAGGGAGGGCCGGGGGGCCACCGGACCATGGGCGGCGCGGCCCCGAGGCTGGCGCGCCGGCCTATGGTGAGGGCCCCCGTGGCCTCTGCGTCGCCTCTTCGCCTATAAAACCCCTTTCGACCTAAAAACGCGAGACGGATTGTGAAACTCGAGGAAAAAGACTCGGGCGCCGCATGTGTGGCTTTCCAATTCGGGGCAGTATACATTACGGCACCTGTAGGGACGGGGAAGTGCCTGGAAGCCATCTCCATCAACGCCCGCCTCCATCATGCTCAGTGAGTAGTTCCCTCATGGACTACGGGTTCTAGCTGTAGCTAGGCTGGTATTCTCTCCCACATGTACTTCAATATAATCTCATGAGTGCCTTACATGATTGAGATCATCCGATGTAATCGGTGTTGTGTTTGTTGGGATCAAATGGATTGCTACATTATGATTAGTCTATCTATAAAGTTTGTGAGGTTATTGTTTTTGCAATCTTGTTATGCTTAATGCTTGTCACTAGGGCCAGTGGCATGATCTTAGATTTAAGCTCTATACTTATTGTAGATTGTATCTACAAGTTGTTTGCACATGTCTATGTCCCGAACCGAGGCCCCAAAGTGACGGAAATTGGGATAACCGGAGGGGAAGGCGAAAGGTATGAGGATCACATGTTTCTCGGAGTGTTAATGCTTTGCTCAGGTGCTCTATTAAAGGTGTACCTTAATTTCCGAGGTAGATTCCTGAGGCATTGTCAGCAGTTTGATAGGACAAAAGATGTTGTACAAGTTTCTCAATGGAACACGTATGACTATATATGGAAAACATGCCTACATGATTAATAATCTTGATGTTCTATCTTAATGCTATTTCAATCTTATCAATTGCCCAACATTTGTTCACCCAACACTTGTTATTGGAGAGTTACCACTAGTGTAGATAGCTGGGAACTCCGGTCCATCTCTCATCTTTCTTCATGTCATTGGAAGTAGTGTCAAACTATTTCTGGTGCCATTGCTCTCATATTACTGTGCTTTTGCCTTTGTGTTACTGTTACTACTGTGCTCTCATGTCTCTTGCTTTCACATCACCCACATTGCTAGTGCTTTTCAGTGCGGCTGAATTGACAACTCGATTGTTAAGGCTTATAAGTATTCTTTACCTCCTTGTGTGAATCAATAAATTTGGGTTTTTACTTCCCTCGAAAGACCATTGCGATCCCCTATACTTGTGGGTCATCAAGACTATTTTAGGCGCCGTTGCCGGGGAGGAGCTCTACTCATAAGTTCACATGGGGAGTACACTCTACCTCTCTCTGTTTTATTTTGTTTTGCTTTTACTTTTGTCTAGTTTATTTGTGCTTAGTTTATTTCTGTCTAGTTTTACTTTGCTTAGTTTACTTTTGTCTAGTTTATTTTTGTCTTGTTTTATTTTCCCTATATACCGAAAATCCATAAAAATTTGAAAAACCTAAAAATTAAAAACTGCTATTATGGGAGAACCTACAACCTATTTGGAGCTTATAGAATTATATAATAATTATAGAGAATCGAGAACGGGAAAAGTTATGAGTGCTGTGATAGAAAAATTAAATACAATTGCTAAAATCTTGCTTAAACGCCATGATATAAACTGTTGCTCTAAACAGGATACTAAACATCCTAAATTTCAATGTGGCTTTAGTTAGGAAAGTTTTAATTAAGAACTATAATTGGAATAGCTATATTCATTTTGGGTTGAAGAGGTAGAACAATTTGTCATATTTATGGGAGCTTCTAAGATAGAATCATTCATGTCTAAAAATTATGAAACTTGTTTTGTTTGTAAGGACCTTAAAGATTATGTCTCTTCTATCCTTAATTTTTGCATAGAAAGCTACAATGATAATCCTTATATCATTGATTATAAAGAGACTCATTAATGCACAAGAATGCACTCACAATTTGCGGGAACCTGTGGAAGAAGAAATTGATGAACCTGAAAGCTCATTGGATGAAAAAGAGGAGGAAATTGATGAACCTAAAAGCTCATTGGATGAAAAAGAAAGAGAGAGACGAACAAAAGGAGGAAGAATGGATTAGCTACCCATTCCAACCTCTAATGAGAGTAACTCTTTATCTCTTACACTATTTGATTGTCCTCCATGCTTACGAAAGAGGATGAATGTTATGTTCCTGTGGATTCTCTTGAAATATTCCCTATGAGTAAAACTTGTGAGAATAATTATGCTACTGTCATTCATGATAATCCATGCTACTTTGATAAATCTTATGATAATGCTTTGTTTGTGCCGATGTCGAAATGCATGGTACTAAAGAGTTTTGCTTGGCAAATGTTTATGATAAATCTCTAGATGATGGTCATGTGTTACTTGATAATATTAATTGTACTACTAATGAAAATGGGATTGGAGAGTTCTTGACTTTATATATGAGTCCCATATCTTTTGAGATTGATCAATCATCTTGTTATATTATTGATAAAAGTGGGTTTGAAAGTTTTAATCCTATTATTTCTGAGCTTGATAAAAATTATGTGTTTGTGAATAATGAAAAGCATGCTTTATGTGATAGTTATATTGTTGAGTTTATCCATGAAGCTACTGAAAATTATTATGAGAGAGGAAAATATGGATGTAGAAATTTTCATGGTACTAAAACACCTCTCTATATGCTGAAACTTTTGAAGTTACTCTTGTTTTATCTTCTTATGCTTGTCACTTTGTTCTTCATGAATTTATTTGTGTACAAGATTCCTATGCATAGGAAGTGGGTTAGACTTAAATGTGTTTTGAACTTGCTTTTGATTCTCTCTTTTGCTTCAACTCTCACCCTTATGTGAGCATCATTAAAATTGCTGAGCCCATCTTAATGGCTATAAAAAGCACTTCTTGGGAGATAACCCATGTGTTTATTTTGCTACTGTTTTGTTGTGTCTTGGAAGTTGTTACTACCGTAGCAACCTCTCTTATCTTTATTTTATTGCAATGTTTGCCAAGTGAAGTCTCTAATAGAAGGTTGATACTAGATTTGGATTTCTGCAGAAACAGATTTCTATCTATCACGAATCTGGGCAGATTTCTCTGTAGGAAACTCAAATCTGCTAATTTACGTGCGTGATCCTCGGATATGTACGCAACTTTCATTAGTTTTAAGTTTTCTGATTTGAGCAACGGAAGTACCATTTTAAAATTCGTGTTTACGGCTGTTCTTTGGCAGATTCTGTCTCTGTTTTTTGCATTGTCTCTTGTGGACTTTAAGTGAGGCTTTCTAGACGTGGAGAGCTGTAGCTAATGTTTTATTGAGTTCTTGCAATGTGTCACTACAGGGCTAAAGTGGATTAAAGTTTTTTGAGTACTAACCCCTCTAATGAAGTTTATGAGAAGTTTGGTGTGAAGGAAGTTTTCAAGGGTCAAGAGAGGAGGATGATATATAATCAAGAAGAGTGAAAAGTCTAAGCTTGGGGATGCCCCGTGGTTCATCCATGCATATTTCAAGAAGACTCAAGTGTCTAAGCTTGGGGATGCCCCATCCCCTTCTTCAACTTATGGGTTTCTTCTATTGAAACTATATTTTTATTTGATCATCATATGTGCTTTACTTGGAGCGCGTATGTGCTTTTATTTTTGTTTGTGTTTGAATAAATTCGGATCCTAGCAATCCTTGTGTGGGAGAGAGACACGCTCCGCTTTTTCATATGAACAATGGTGTTCTTAGCTTTATTTTAATGTTCATGGCGGAGTTGAAAACCGCTGCACTTATTGTTATTTGGTTGGAAACAGAAAATGCTTCATATTGTCTTGGATAATTTGATACTTGGCAATTGTTTTGAGATCTCAAGTAGATCATGTTTCTCTTGCATCATGTAGTTTAAACCTATTAGTGGAGAACTACCGTAGAGCTTGTTGAAATTGGTTTGCATGATTGGTCCCTCTAAGGTCTAGATATTTTGGTAAAAGTGTTTGAGCAAGAAGGAAGACGGTGTAGAGTCTTATAATGCTTGCAATTTGTTCTTATGTAAGTTTTTTGTACCGGTTCATACTTGTGTTTGCTTCAAACAACCTTGCTAGCCAAAGCCTTGTACTGAGAGGAAATGCTTCTCGTGCATCCAAAACCTTGAGCAAAAACCTATGCCATTTGTGTCCACCATATCTACCTACTATGTGGTATTTTCTGCCATTCCAAGTAAATACTTCATGTGCTACCTTTAAACAATTCAAAGCTATTATCTCTTATTTGTGTCAATGTTTTATAGCTCATGAGGAAGTATGTGGTGTTTTATCTTTCGATCTTGTCATTTACTTTTGACAGACTTTCACAATGGACTAGTGGCTTCATCCGCTTATCCAATAATTTTGCAAAAAGAGGCGGCAACGGGTTCCCAGCCCCAATTAATAACCTTCATTAATAATTCTCTTCACATGTTTTTGCCCTGATCTATCAGTAAGCAACTTAATTTTGCAAATAGACACTCCTCCATGGTATGTGAATGTTGGAAGGCACCCAGGATTCGGTTAGCCATAGCTTGTGTAAGCAAAAGGTTGGGGGAGTGTCATCTAATAAATAAAACTAAAGTACATGTGTAAACAAAAGAGAAGAGGGATGATCTACCTTCTGTAGAGATAACGTCCTTCATGGGAGCCGCTCTTGAAAGTCTGGCGAGGTAGTTAGAGTACCCGCTACCATTCGTTGACAACAACAAACACCTCTCAAAACTTTACTTTTATGCTCTCTATATGATTTCAAAACTTAAAAAGCTCTAGCACATGATTTTATCCCTGCTTCCCTCTGCGAAGGGCCATTCTTTTACTTTATGTTGAGTCAGTTTACCTACTTCCTTCCATCTTAGAAGCAAACACTTGTGTCAACTGTGCATTGATTCTTACATACTTGCTTATTTGCATTCATCATATTACTTTGTGTTGACAATTATCCATGAGATATGCATGTTGAAAGTTGAAAGCAACTGCTGAAACTTATATCTTCCTTTGTGTTGCTTCGATGCCTTTACTTTGAATTTATTGCTTTATGAGTTAACTCTTATGCAAGACTTCTGATGCTTGTCTTGAAAGTACTATTCTTGAAAAGTTTTGCTATATGTTATCTATTTGTTAGCAACTATAGATCATTGCCTTGTGTCACTTCATTCATCTCATGTGCTTTGCAATAGTATGATTAAGATTATGTTGGTAGCATGTCACTTCAGAAATTATTCTTTTTTATCGTTTACCTGGGAGCGAGTAGAAACTAACTTGGGGATGCTTGATACGTCTCCAACGTATCCATAATTTATGATGTTCCATGCTTGTTTTATGACAATACCTACATGTTTTGCTCACACTTTATAATGTTTTTATGCGTTTTTCGGAACTAACCTATTAACAAGATGCCACAGTGCCAGTTCTTGTTTTCTGCTGTTTTTGGTTCAGAAAAGGCTGTTCGGGCAATATTCTCGAATTCGACGAAACGAAGACCCGGCATCCTATTTTTCCCTAAGACCCGACAGGAGAGCCGGAGAGGGGCCAGGGGGCCACGGACCATAAGGCAGCGTGGCCCCGGGCCGGCGCGCCTGCCCTATGGTGAGGGGGCCCCGACACCCTCTGCGTCGCCTCTTCGCCTATAAAACCCCTTTCGACCTAAAAACGAGACGGATTGACGAAACTCGAGAAAGACTCAGGCGCCGCCATATCGCGAAACTCCAATTCGGGGACAAGTCTCATTTCGGCACCACTGCGGGAAGAGCCCCGGAAGCCATCTCCATCAACGCCACCGCCTCCATCATGCTCCGTGAGTAGTTCCCCCATGGACTACGGGTTCTAGCTGTAGCTAGCTGGTATTCTCTCCCACATGTACTTCAATACAATGATCTCATGAGCTGCCTTGCATGATTGAGATTCATCTGATGTAATCGGTGTTGTGTTTGTTGGGATCCGATGGATTGTTACATTATGATTAGTCTATCTATGAAGTTTGTGAAGTTATTGTTGCTGCAATCTTGTTATGCTTAATGCTTGTCACTAGGGCCCGAGTGGCATGATCTTAGATTTAAGCTCTATACTTATTGCTTAGATTGTATCTACAAGTTGTTTGCACATGTCTATGTCCGGAACCCGAGGCCCCAAAGTGACAGGATAACCGGAGGGGAAGGCGTAGGTATGAGGATCACATGTTTTCACGGAGTGTTAATGCTTTGCTCCGGTGCTCTATTAAAGAGTACCTTAATTTCCGTAGATTCCCTAGAGGCCGCTGCCACCGTTGGTAGGACAAAAGATGTTGTACAAGTTTCTCATTGCGAGCACGTATGACTATATATGGAAAACATGCCTACATGATTAATAATCTTGATGTTCTGTCTTAATGCTATTTCAATCCTATCAATTGCCCAACCGTAGTTTGTTCACCCAACACTTGTTATTGGAGAGTTACCACTAGTGTAGATAGCTGCGAACCCCGGTCCATCTCTCATCATCATATACTCGTTCTACATGTCATTGGAAGTAGTGTCAACTATTTTGGTGCCATTGCTCTCATATTACTGCTTCTGTTGTTGTTATTATACTACTGCTCTCATATTACCTCTTGCTTTCACATCACCCTTACTAGTGCTTTTCCAAGTGCAGCTGAATTGACAACTCGGTTGTTAAGGCTTATAAGTATTCTTTACCTCCCCTTGTGTCGAATCAATAAATTTGGGTTTTACTTCCCTCGAAGACTGTTGCGATCCCCTATACTTGTGGGTCATCAGCGGTGCAAAAAACATCCAAGGCAGTCCAATGTGATATAAAAAAGACAGCGCGTGAGCAATGCACTGTCAGGACACCACGCTGTGCAAAAAAAACCCAAGGCAGTGCAAAACCGTACAAAAAGGTAGTGCACGGGCGGTGCACTCTGAGAATCCTACGCGGTGCAAAACGATCCAAGACAGTGCAACGCTGTACAACAGGGCAGTGCACGGGCGGTGCACTTCGACGCGCGGTGCAAAAACGATCCAAGATAGTTTAACGCCGTCGAATAAGGCAGTGCACGGGCGGTGCACTGCCAGGATACCGCGCGGTGCAAAAACGACTCAAGGCAGTGCAACGTGGTACAAAAAGGCAAATGCACGGGCAATGCACTGCCAGGACACCACACGGTGCAATGGGATCCAATGCAGTGCAATATGGTACAACGAAGCAGTGCACGACGGTGCACTTCATGACACTGTGCGGTGCAACAACGACCCAAGGCAGTGCAACGCCGTACAACAAGGCAGTGCACGGTTGGTGCACTGCCAGGACACCGCGCGGTGCAAAAGCGACTCAAGGCAGTGCAACGTGTACAAAAAGGAAAATGCACGGGCGATGCACTGCCAGGATACCGCGCGGTGCAAAGGGATCCAAGGCAGTGCAAGTTGGAACAACAAAGCAGTGCACTATGGTGCACTTCCACGACACCGTGCGGGTGCAAAAGCGACCCAAGGCAGTGCAACCGAGGCATGAAAGGCAGTTCAAAAAAAAAGTTCGTCCAAACCTATCAAGATGGGATCTAGTTTTGTAGATCTCGATGCGACTAGCACAGCCATGAAACGAAACTTTATTTGGATACTCGGTTTGTAAGATATTTTTGTTTTCGTATTCAAATCTACGGAAAAAAGAGAAAAGCCACCAGCGACCTACTCCGCGCCCGCCACGTGTCGAGCTGGGAATGCTCCGCGGGAGGGTTCAAACGCACCAGACCGCGCCACTTGTCAGCGCGCGAAGCGAAGCTGCGCGCCCTCCCGTGAAGCGCGCCCTTTTTCTAGTAAATCCGATGTTGTAGGCTGTTTTGGAGGATTATGATCCATTGTTCATGAGCTTCCAAGAAATAGAATCCGGCAAACTTGGGTTCAAATGAACCTCCTGCAACATCTCCCAAAGTTTGGAAAATTGCACAATATGCTCAAAGGAAATTCCCTCTTGGGTGTTGACTTGGGAGACCCAATAGTTTTTTCCAAGGCTTTGTTGAAGGTGCATTTTTTCCTCTTGGAGGCTTTGAAAATAAGTGGAGCAATATCTTTAGGACGCCTTCCATCAACACAAGAAGCTTCCCATAAGATCACTTTCTTTCCATCTCCTATAGAAACCTTAGTGGTCGCCGCAAAGAGGTCATGGTCTTGAGGGGTGCAATGTTACCAAGGTCGGTCCAAGGTTTAGACTCATCATTCCATTCATGCAAAAGCCATCGCATGCGGAGGGCAGAAGCAAATTTTGTTAGGTTGAGTATCCCCAATTCCCCATAGTCTTTAGGCTTGAAAACCGTTTCCCAAGTAACTTCGCATTTTCCTCGGGTAACCTTGTCACAACCACCCAAAGAAATTCTCGTCGGATACTATCAATCTTCATGAGGACCTCAACCGGGATGTTTAGAACGGTGATGTAGTAGGTGAAAATACTTGTGAGAACCGACTTCACAAGGCTTGCACGGCCGGCCATAGTAACATGCTTTCCGAGCGAAGGTACAAGCTTGGAGGCCAGTGATGCATGTAAAATGCATACATGAACTTTGTAGTTTATTGATATATATTATCACATATTTGCAACATATATGATATTATATCCATGTTTTACATTGATTTATGGGGATTTATATTACCAATGATTCCCTTTATTTGGTTATAACTCAGCAAGATAGGAAAATCATGTTTTGTGCATTTTTACTTTCGGGGACCTAAACGGAATCAAATTGAGCTAGAATTTTGAAGATGTCAATATTTCACAAAAATACATATGGAGCACTTGGATATCACGAGAGGGGCCTGTAGGCCCAAAAGGCATCAGGAGGCGCCACCCATGCTCTTTTGAGCATCCTCGGCCCTCAGATTGACCTGATTCTTTCGTCAACTGACTTCATTTGACCTAAAAACCCTTATATTCATGACCCCCCAGGTTTCCCTCGAGGGAAGCGCCGCAGAAAAACCAAAACACCAAAACAGATACTGCAACAAAGATTGGAGGGGGGGGACTCCGTCGGAGCCGCCTCCGAAGGGATCTCCACCTTCTCCGACATCTTCAACATTATCACCATGATGAAGGGGGGTCCACCTCTAGACTATGGGTTTATGGTTGTAGCTTGATCTATTTCTCTCTCGTCCTTTATTAGTTAACAGTATAATGGAACCACCAAGACTCTCTCACAGCGATTTAGTGTTCTCAGCCGTCCGATCAGCTGGCTGAACGGTCCAGATCCTTCCATCTCGCCCACAAAGTCGCCGAGCTGGTTCGCTTCGTCTAAACCCTCTAGATGGGCCAGTCCTACGTTGCTGGGCTGCTACTCCACTGAACGAGCTGGCTGAATTGTGGTTAATCGGGCCGTTTATAAGCTTCGTATGGGCCTTTCATCCCCTCTTTTATCTTCTCCTGGCAGGTAAAAAGTGGTTAAGCTAAAAACAATTGCTAAAGGAAAAGGGCAAAGAACAGCCGAAACGACACCATCTCGTTCCCTTCCCCTCCCCTCTGCGTGCGATTCTAGGCGGCCAAGAAACCAGAGAGGCGACGGATCCCTGCTAGATACCGACTTCGATCAATCTGCCGTGGATTTTGAAGGCGACGGACCTCCTGGCCTCCTTCTCCGTCGCCGGCGGCGCAGGAGCGGTGCGGGTGTCGACATATCCCTGGAAGCTCCTTTCAGCTGTGGCGGAGGCCTCCCCATATTTTGTGCTTCCATCGTATACCCTAGCCTTAATCTTTCCTCATCAATGCCCAGACTTCACCGTGGTTACCGCTGGTGAGTAGCTTTGAAGCACCCTCCTCCCCCACTTCCTTTCATCCCCTTTTTGTGAGATGTTGATATTGCTAATATTGTTAGGTCTCCGTTGCAGAGACATAGGTGTTTCTGCACCATATTTGCATCCAAGGCCGCAGTTCTCCGTTGAGATCTCTTCTTTGTTCATGACTGCATTTTTCTCACGAGATTTTTGTTAAGATCTGATGGTGGGGCAAAAACCACACTTGAAGTAATTTTTTAATTTATTTGGGGCAGCAGAAGCTACAGATTTTTACAGGGGGAAGGGGTACAAGCGAACAAAACAGAGTCGTACACAGTACACTGAACCAGCCCAAGCTCTTCACATCGCTCGCACAGAAACAAGCCAAGCATCTATGGCCTGACGCCAGAAGCGTCGCGGTAGGCAGTGCAGCCACAACTCGCAGTGGTCGAGGATAAGTGCGACGGTCCGGCGAGGAGACAGCTCGATCGCGTCAAATACCATTGTGTTCCTGATCCAGAGCAATAGCAACACGAGTGTGTGTCTAACGAGGCGCGCGTGGGAGGCGCACACGTCCTGGAGATCGGCAACTGATGCAAGGTCAGCACACCAAGGGTCACAAACATGGTTGTGAGCCCGGGACACCTGAAGAAAAGGTGCAGCAAGTCTTCGTCGTCGCTGCAAAACTGGCAGCAGGGGGAGGGTAGGAACCCATGACAGTGGAGCAGAGCATACGTCGTTTTCCTGTGTCTCGCGATCCAGAAGAAGACGCGAAGTTTCGCCAGTTCTGGTCCACGAGTGGGAGGGCGTGACACGGTACATGCTGGCTGTCGAGAAGGCGTCACCTCCAGGGAGAACGTGGGTGTCGCGCACAGAGGTGAGCGAGGCGTGGTGCAGGAAACGTTCAAGGGTGCCGAGCTCGGCGCGCGCTGTCCGGGGCTAGAGCGGGAGCAGTAGCCCTGCCTCACGCATGCCATCGGCAACTGTAAGAGATGGTTAACGAGTTATTTCTTGTAGTTTAACATGTTAATATTCTTTCCCCTCAAATGAAAAAAAAATCAGCAATTGATCAATCTGCTATCAGCCCCTGCATATGTACTATTACTATCTCTGATTGTTCTGACTTTCGACTTTCAAGGAAGATGAGAAAAACGTCTAGGGACACAATCTGGTTTCCTTCTTCACTTTTGTTCATTTTCTATAGCTTATTAACATATATATCAAATAACCATGTGTGTATCTTAGTTGCAAACAAATGTGTTTTCCTTGTTCCGACAATTATGATGATAACATGTAGACTACGAAAAAATGATCCAGAGTTTTTCTTGAATCCATTATGCCACTGGATGCAAAACCAAAAAACCAAAACTTTGAAAGAAGAGGGGCATATATGCACTCGGAACTGAATTTACAAGGGTTGTGTTTGGTAGCTCTAAAGATTGTAGATAAAGGTGATAATTAGCTGCTCGATAACAAGTTATATAATGCAACTTCTATTTATTTTTAGCTTTTCAAGTTGGCACGCTGCATATGTGCACCTCCAAGATCAAGGCACCAAGGCGTTTTGGAGCTTCTCATGTTGATGACGAGAGGAGGATGTGAGTTCACTTTTGTTCATTTTCTATAGCTTATTAACATATATATCAAATAACCATGTGTGTTTCTTAGTTGCAAACAAATGTGTTTTCCTTGTTCCGACAATTATGATGATAACATGTAGACAACGACAAAATGATCTAGAGTTTTTCTTGAATCCATTATGCCACTGGATGCAAAAGAAAAAAAACCAAAACTTTGAAAGAAGAGGGGCATATATGCACTCCGAACTGAATTTACAAGGGTTGTGTTTGGTAGCTGTAAAGATTGTAGATAAAGGTGATAATTAGCTGCTCGATAACAAGTTATATAATGCAACTTCTGTTTATTTTTAGCTTTTCAAGTTGGCACGCTGCATATGTGCATCTCCAAGATCAAGGCACCAAGGCGTTTTGGAGCTTGTCATGTTGATGACGAGAGGAGGATGTGAGTCCCCCCCCCCCTATCTATTTGCTCTTAGGTAGTTAATGATATATAAATATTTTTTCTTTCCTTTTGTGATAAATGCTGCCCTTCCTACAGCTCTTCCACCTGAGTCCTCTTGAAGACCCGACACAAACCTGTAAGTGCCCTGGTAAATCACTGTTTTTTTGGCGAGATCTATCATTATTCATTTATTCATGAGAGTTCAACAGGAAAAAAAGCAAAGTACGATTTATTTCACAAATACAGCATATGATCCTGCTCAACTCTCTGAAAGTTTATGCACACACACATGATTATTTATCATACATGAGGATGCTCCCCGACCCAGGCTTCCCATTTGGTTTTAGGACGGCAAGGCTAGGATACATATTTGTCACTCTGTTCTATTTCTTGAGGTTTTAGATATTTTTTATGTAGCATTATTATTAATAGACTTGCATATACCTAAATGTCTTTCAGAAGTGTTCTGTTGTTTTCAGTAGCTTCTTGCTTTCCCATTTGATGCGAACTGTGGTCCGAAGGAAAGAACTTGGATGGCCATCCAGATGAAGAGATTCTTCAATTATCACTATACAAATTTCATCACTTGGCATGGAAAACAGGCTACTCCCTCCGATCCATAGTAAATATCGTAGATTTAGTTTAAATTTGAGCACCCTCCGATCCATAGTATGTGGCCTAGCTTTAGTTCAAATTTGAACTAAAGCCACATCACTTATTATGGACCGGAGGAAGTATATAATATGACTTTGCTATAGATTTATGCTTGATTAATTAATATTTTGTTTACTGTTGAAACCAGCGTTAGTTCAACTAAGAACAGATACAATTGAAGGGAATTTATGCTGAAATTATAACAAAAAAACCCATATTTTAAATCCATTGATATTGATGGAGCAAGATCATGTTTTTCATCCTCATAAATTTAATGGATGCAGACCTCATGCCTCCACCCACCATTGCCTATATGACCTTTGGAGCACGGGCTTCATGTAGCTTGCTTTTTTAACAATTCAAAAACAGCATTTTAAAGTTTGAAAACATTCCGAGCAAAAATTCTAGATTTTAGGAAATGATGTAATCTACCAACTTGAAAAAAATATCAACTCAAAATACCCAGTAGTTTGGGCTGCATAAAAATGACAATTTTTTTAAAGCATTACTGCAGGGAAAGCCCATACGGCGTAGATTTTCTATTAAATATGGAAAAACAGATAAAACATACAAAATGAGTTACAAAATGACAAAATCTGACATCTAAAGTAGTGAACTGTACAAAATTTCAAATCTCCAAAATCTGCGAATTTTTTTCATTTTTATTAAGCCCAAAATATAACGGATTTCTGGTCGAGATTTTGTAAGTTGATAGAGTATATTATTATCTATGTCTATAATTTATTACAGACTTTTTGTAACTTGAAATTTATGTTTTCAAATTTTGAAAAAGAATGGGCTCCATGTAGCCTGAGCTCTAACACGAATTTCTGAGTACCTTCCTATACTGTGGTGGTGGTGATGATGTTGGTGGCCGGAGGAGGAGGTAGTGGTGGTGGTGGTGGTGGTGGTGATGATGGTGGTGGCCGGAGGTATGGTGGTGGTCGCCGGTCGCCGGAGGAGGTGGTGGTGGTCGCCGGAAGTCGCCGGAGGAGGTGGTGGTGGTCGCCGGAGAAGAATGGAGGAGGAGGTGGTGGTGGTGGAGGTGGTGGAGAAGAAGGGATGAGGTGGTGGTGGTGGTGGTGGTGGTGGTGGTGGTGGTGGTGGAGGAGGAGAAGTGAGGAGAGGAGATGGAGAAGTGAGAGGAAGGTGGTGGAGGTGAAGTGGAGGAAGAGATTGGCGCCTCCGGTTTTCAAAATTTCGGACAAAACTTCTGTGGCGCATGGGGCAGAGATGCGCCACAGAATTTTTTTCAATTTTTCTATTTTGCAGGAAAAAATCTTTAGCGTAACTTTTTACTCTTTTCGAATTTGGCGATTCTAAAAATTGTCCAACCGGGCCCCGGTGAATTCGAATGTAAGATTTTCGTGGGAACATTTTGATATATTGTGTATGCAACCAGAAATCCAGTTTGATGATTTTCCCACGCAATTTTGCAAAAAAAGTCAAAATTCATGTTTGTTAAATTTCAGTGGTGCTACATGACATAATATATGGAAATCTCGAAGGATTTTATTTTTGAAATTTCTATCTATTTCTTTTATTTTTTACAAAGGTAAAAAGGCGATCCACGGCGTGGGAAAAAATCCAGTTTGTGGCGCATATTGTTGTGCGTAAATAATAACTTCGACGCACATGCCACCATGCGCCATAATTTTAAACTACGTGGCGCACATGCCACCTGCGCCCAATTTTGAACCGTGGCGCACATGCCACCATGTAATTCTCTTCGCCATGTGCAGTCTTGGACCCGCGTGGGCCCATGAAAATTCTGTGGCGCACATGCCACCATGCGCCTGAGAAAGTTGACTCGTGTGGCGCATCTATCCATGCCCAGAAATTCTGTGGCTATTTTTGGTGCGCCAGAAATAATTTTGTGGAGCATATTTTTGGTGCCATGGATGTATTTCTATAATGGTTTTCCTACTAGCGAGGACTTGCCCAGTTCATCTGATTCAGTCCCACAGCTATACATAATAATACATCTAGAGGTTATCATATTAGCGTGCAGCCGTGCACCTGCCTCTTGACTGCCTAACATCCTGGCCCTCATTGCATCCCTTCAACCCGTCACAAGGGCAGGTGAGCCCCTCTGTTGTTGGCCTTTCCTACTATTCTTCGCTTAGATGATGCACATTTCTATCCGCAGTTGACTGTCAGCTTGTACTCTTGCGTCTTGATCGATAAAAAAGTTTACTGATTTTACATCTAACGAAGCTAGGTTATGGCTTGATGATTATTAAATTTAAGTGTTGAAATTTAAGCAGCTAGCTTTCGTCCCTGCTGTTTTTGTTACTAATTTTGGATTTTTTTACTTACCGTTTTTTTCACTGTCCAATAATATATCCACCTGCCTCTGATAAATAGTATATTTGTAATCAACTGTAACAAGTAGTAGCAGATGACTTTGTCACTAGCTTTATAATCAAGTACCAGGTAGCTTATTGGGACTAATAAGTTGGTGAAAAGTGTTAACAGTCAGTTACAGAAAATACATCCAGCTGCATTTTCTTATGTTTCCATTTCAAGTACCAGGTAGCTTATTGGGACTTATTAGTCTTACCACAAGCGTTGGACTATATTGGCAAGGCTATCTATTTATCTAAACTTGTTCTTCCATGTCTATTGTCTATTTTGACTCAAATTTAGACAATTCACGTAGTGTATATGGTTGTTATTCTTTTCCTTTTGTGTGCCACAATCATTCGTGTCTATAGACTTTTGATATTGCTGTAGAAGAACTGACAGCAATTGTAATACTTGGTGAAGGTAAGCCGGCCATTTACGTTTTCTGTGGATGCTCTAATGATATTCATGTCTGCCTTTCCTCGAACCTGTAGTGTGTGTGTATTCGATAATGAATAGAGAAAAGCATGTGACCTTCGTAATGCTATTTATTTGCAGATTTTCAAGGATCGTATAATTTCACGTAATTTGACATCTGCTACTATGGCACTGCCCCTTTTTTTCGAGCTGTACACGGTGTTGATAGTCATGCTTTGAGAAGAGCTTGGAACCGTGTCGTGCAAAGTAAAAAAAAAATCCTTGGATGAACATGGTAGACAAATGTCACTTTGATGGTAGTTGTCATTCTTCATTTGTAATCCATTATCCTATTGACCTACATTGTACAAACATATCTTTTCGAAGTTCACTGAATGTTTTTTTGTCTAAGTGATCTCAAATATTTATATATTTTTTTTTCACATGATTGACGGGCGCAGCAACGCGCGCCTTCATGATCTAGTAGATCTTAGTACCATATGAGCTGCCCGAAATGATTATGGTCATATATGTAATTCCTATGTGGTGGATCTTTATTTTATGATATTGATATATGAGATTGGAATATATTATGTGTAACATCTATTGATAGATGCATATCATGTACCCCATTCTTAATTGCTTATTCTGATCCAACTTGTATGCAATAACATGTGCGGGGAGAAGTGTGTATTAGATGGAGTAACATGGTTGTACTGATTGAATAGTAATAACAAATTCATGATCTATTATGGTTTTAACTTTTACTTTGCTGACTCAATGGGGATAAAGTGAATGCATGTGCTATATTTATCATGTGATCATTGTGATAATCTTTTTTAATTAAGGTAGCATATTCGATATTCAAATGTAATGTTAAAATACTTAAGGTCGTGCTCTATTAATTCTTAATACAAGATTGCTTGGAGTTTTTCCTTTCTTGTGAAGTGTAAGAATAGATGTATTGCATCATCTCTATGTTAGGACGCGATGCTCATATGAATGTTTATCAAACAAATATTGAAGTTCCACCAATATTATGTCATTGATAAATTGTTAGTATCCACTACAACTTAAAAAGAGAGTAGAACAAGTGAACCCATGAACCCCGTTCTAATTTTAAGCATAAGAAACACCTTTCCAACACTTTTACCTTACTTTACATTTGCAACAATATTTTAATCTGAAAATACAAAAATACTTTTTTTACTTAAAAACACACACAAAACCCAAAAACAACTATCTTATTACTGATTTTATCTAGTTTACTTAGTTTATTTGCTTTACTTTACTTTCAATATTTTTTATCTACAATCACTAATGCAAAATCTTGTGTTTGACAACCACGTGGTAGATTTGGGGACATAAGGCAAAGCTTTTCTTTGCAGGATTTGTAGAGGAAGAAAAAGAGGAGACAACTCTGAGCCAATTCCCTGAGAGTTCGATATAAACCCTCAAGTCACCCTTGTGTGGAAAGCTACCTTTGCTACGACACTCTACATTTGGAGTCCCAACTAATTGATGATATACGCGAGCGTCATCAGTCACGTTCTAAATAAAAATTTATCATGTCGCTAGCTGAATTATTGCGTTTATTATTTTACCATTTGCAGCTACAACATTCAGGTTTTGTAATCATGTTGACTAAGAAGCATCTCTCTAGATATCAAAGAAGAAACAACAAAAAAGAAAATTCTATGCGTTAGAGGTTTGTTCATATGTTATTTCTCTTTTTCCATCTGAAGAGGTATCGACTCGTCAAAGCCTACGGATTGTAGAATTAGTGTTTCGTAGAAAGTAGAGGGCAAGTAGATCTCAAAAGTTATCAGACGAACATAGGCGTCCAACTCAATGAAACAGGGTGGCTAGGGTTTACAATGACTCTTTGCCTAAGGGATATTTTGGTTTCTCGGGTGTTATGCCGTGGAAACGTGTATCTGTTGGCGCCAGGTTGGCTAATGAGATGTTCATCTTTCCCAATGTATCCGCGTAAATGAGGTTTATACTGCTCCCTCCATCAATGAATATTCGAGAGCAATCATATCCTTAAATAACTGTTGGTAACACCATGTTGAGTGTCTTGGCCGCGGTACTTGGGGTGAGTGATCCTCTATGTTGAATCCTATTGGTTGACCTGACCAGTTAAGGTACTTGATAGTTGGCGGAGGTGCCAACACTGCCATGTTCACTTGCCGAGAAATCAGTTTTTGCGATCTATTCGACGGTGTGCCCTTCTGGATCATCGTTACTACTCCGCTTGTACGTGTGAACTCCTCGTCAGTGATTGAAGGACCCGCAATTTGTAATTGATGTTGGTTTTCACTGGTAATTGCGAGTGGTTGTGGCAATGGTACGTGCACCTCGCTCCTTGGTCCTTGCACCTATCCCCTGCTGACCGCTTCTGCTTGCGTGTTTTCCGTTGCCCTTCACAGAGCTTGAAATGTTCAACAGTCCTTCTGAAGGTGACCCGAAATGCATCTGGCATGGTCCATTCAAGAGTTCCTAGGGTGACACGTTGTATGGCCGTGGATACCTAGGTCGATTATTTTGTCTGCTAGAGCTTGGTGCATCTCTATTGTCACTTTGTTGCTCATTGCTCCTGTGATAATCATCGTGATGGTTGCTACCATTATTACTGCGGAAGCCAGTTGGTTGGGACCATCGTATTCTGCAAAGTTACGAAAACGTCGCCTGTGTTGATTGTTGTTTCTGTTGTGATCTTCTTCGGATGAGCGATGCCGTTTATTCTGGACAGTAGACCTGATTCGCCTGATTTTTGCGTGAAAGTCCTTAGCTGCTCTATTGATGCTGGTTTTTTGCAAGTAGACCTGAAGTTCTGCACAAACCGGTTCTCGAAATTTTCCCAGCTATCTATGGATCCTTCTGGCAACTTCCTCATCCAAGATCTTGCGGCTCCGCTAAGGTAGACTTGAATGCTTTGCATGGCTGTCGCTCTTGTGCCACCCATTAACTTCAACGTTTCCAGATAATGAACCAGCCAATCTTATGGATCTTGAAGTCCGTCGAACTTTTTTAAACTGTCAGATAGTTTAAAGCTAGTAGGTACTCAAGTCCTGCGAACCCTACGGGTAAAGCAAGGGAGACCACACAATTCTTCGTCATTGTCCTCTGTTGTTTGGCGATTTTCTCGGGTTCTATTCTTCCGACCTCTTTCTTCTCGTGCTCTGTCGACCTGAGCCTGGGTTGTGGTGTTCATCGCATCACCTTCTCTCTCGATGTCTCGAGTTGCCGCCACTGTGTGTCGAGGACTATTTTGTCTTGGACTATTACAGCATGGAGAACTTGTGGGTTGTTGTACTACTTCTCTTTCCCCTATTGTTGCGCCTATGACACCGATTCCTGCCATAGCGTTGCTCGAAGATCGCCCTGGGGTGGTCTGGTTTCCATCAGGTATGTGTGTGTTGCCATGTATCCTGCCTCTGGCGTTTTAGGTAATATATGCCCCCTCGTATCTATCGACATAAAGGACATGTCGAGATTTTGGACCAGGTTTTCTCACTCAGCTTCGGGTATAACTGCCACCAAGATCTTTCTCTTTCGTGGTTGTCTCTGTGGTTATCTACTGAATTCCTCGAGTGTGCACTCAAGTTAGCTCGGCGCTCGCTAGAAGCGTTCGCCGCAGTTTTTCTCTCATCAAGTTTCTGTTGCAACTTTTCCAACTCACGTCTTGCATGACTGAGTTTATATTGATACGCTTGTAGCGCTGCTGCCGAGACTTGAGTGGTCATCGACTATGTACCGTTTACAACTCTTATAGCTCTGTCACATGCCTCTTGCGGTAGCTGCACATTTTCTCTTGGCTGAGCTCCCACATACTTGTTTCATGTTCCCCTCGTGAGATCTATGGGATCGACATAGGGATTGCCTAGATCGTTGAAAGCCTCAAATTGTTCCTCTTCGTCAACCTCACGACCCGATCCGTGAGCACGCAGACTTGATGGTATGTTGTATTTGCGCTCTCACTAGTAGGAAAACCATTATAGGTAGAAACAACAACTGTGGCGCACTAAACTGTCCACGCGCCACAAAATAATTTTTGTGGCTCACCAAGAATCATGCGCCACAAAATTTGAGCAACTTCTGTGGCGCACCTTCAGCATATGCGCCACAGAAAGTGGACATTCTGTGGCGCACTAGGGCCAGTGCGCCACAGAAAGTTCGTGGGGCCCATGCAGGGTCCATCACTGCACATGGGCGAAGGATATTTTGTGGCGCACGGACCAATATGCGCCATAGAAATTTAAACTTCTGTGACGCACATTGCTCCATGCGCCATAGAATATCCAGCGGGGACCACCCCCGGCTTCACGCCACCAAGATTCTGTGGCGCATATGCTGATATGCGCCATAGAAGTTGAAGTTTCTGTGGCGCATATCATCATATGCGCTAGGCCACATATTATTTTTAATGACAAACAACTTTTTTCACCTAATATACCAAATTTGTCATGTATTACTCTTGGATGACAAAATGTGTTCGTCATTAGGTTCGTCATGGAATCTCCGTCATAGATTACTTTCTGGTGACAGATTACATTTGTTTGTCATTGTCAAACCTAGAATGGATGACGATTATTTATCCGTCAACTATGATTATTGCGACGGCCAAATTAGTTGAGGCGACAAACTACTGCGACAATGGAAAATTCCGTGGCCATAATTTTGTTTCAACACAAATAATTTTGGTGGCAAGACACAAGTAATAGGATCACGTGCTGATATTTTGGGACGGCATAGAATGCACATGGTATGAGTATTCTCTAGTTAGCTTACAGTAACTGCATATGGCCACAAGAACAATAAAAATAAACCGATCACATCATATCCTATACAGACCATGTAACATAAGAAATTTTAGATAAGACCCAAGGGGACTATGCTAGAAGTCAGCATGTAGCTATGGAACTGCTCCATCTCCTCCTTAATTCTTCTTCCTCTCCTCAACGCCTCAAGTATCATCACAGTGTGAGCACTTTGCGTGTTTATTAGCTGGTCGGCCTGCAACCTGTTGCAAGTGACTTTCAAGTGTGCGTATGCATGTTGTCTTCAGTTTAGCAAGGTTGTTGCAGCACAGCTAAGTTCAGAGTAGCGCTAAAGAGGCAAGATATATAAATAAGGAGACCCAACCTCTCCACCTGCTCCTACGTACAGAGCGCCGCACTGAACCTGCAGCTCCAAGATTGAATTATGAAAGTTGCAGAATGCTGAATAACCTGGATCGTCACGACAACTTCGCGCGGCGCAGCTCCTGCTGGAGGTCCGACCGTCGTTCCACTCCGAGGACTTTGTCTCCCCTCTGCAGAAGCCACTACCATCAGCGCCGTTATTAGTCGGCAACGCAGGGGAAGCAAGGGGGAAGGTCCAGACAGCGGTTCAGCTGCAATCGGCGCCGGCAGGTGGGCCTCGGCAGCCGCTCACCTGCAAGCTGCACGGGCACCGACGCGACCACTTGCACATGGCGTTCCAGACGGAGCCGTGCGGCGTGCGCGTGCCAGACGCTTCTCCCGGAGGTCGCGACGCCCACCGCAATGCCGGTGCGTGAGATGGCCTCGGGCCTTGCTCACGCCGCCGTCGAGGTCGAGGAGCACACCAAGACCGCCGCCGGCAGGAGGTGGCTGCTGGAGTTGGCGGCGTGGCGCGCGTAGGTGAACTGGAAAGGCGTCGGGCACGCGGTATGGCGGTCGTGGAGCGGGGCCGACCGGCGGTGATGCACACGCTGGAGCCGCAGTCGATGGGCGCCGGGACCGCTTTAGCGGTGGGCTGGTCGCCCTCAGCCGCACTCGCGGCCGTGGGATGGGGGCGACTTGGCTAGGGCACGGGGCCAAAAGGGGCTCGAGATCGTCCATGGAGATGGAGGTGCTAGCATAGAGAGGAGCTCGAAATTGGTCAAAATCTGACCACAAATTTGTTTGAAATTGGTCGAAATCTGGCTTTGTCGAAAAGAGGCTGAAACTTGGGTGGATTTAGGGCGGTGCGGTGGAATTTCGCCGAATTTCAGCGAGTCTATATAATTCATCTGTGGAACTGCGGATATGGGGATTGTCGGTGTCAACTTGTGGGAAACTATGATTTTTTTATTGTTTTACACGATCTATTGGATGCACTTTGTTCAACAAAATCTAAAAGTATGGGTTATTTTACAATTGTATCCAATCTATGCGATGTGTTAGAGATGCTCTATAGGCTTTGCCGCAATCCTATCATCCCATGCCTTCCCTCTCAAACTAAATCATGAAGAGTCACAGGGTGGAAGATCTGGGCCGTTCGGCCCCTCTCCCTCTCTTCTCTGGCGAGAGCTGGTGGCGAGGCGGGCGGGGGACCCTTCCCTGTTTAGTGGTAGTCTAGGTATAGGAGTCTAGGACTAGGTGTAGGGTGCTTTTGCCTCCGTGGCGTTTGGCGTTCTGTCTTTGCTGGGGATCTGGTCGCCGATGCACGCGAGTTGCACCTGGTGGCCGGTGGTGGCGTCGCTCCTTCTCATGCTGCTCCGGCGGTTGGAGCCACATGTGAGTGGGGACGGGCTTCTTGCAGTCCCATTCAATAAACTCGAGGTTTGGCCTCCATATCTGGAGGATGTTGCCGTTGAGGAGGAAACCGGATTTGCCCTTCCTATCTGCTACAGCCATCGAGGAGGTGGAGGACGGGATTGGAAGGACAATGTTCTGCTTGTTTCTTCTCGGTGGGGATTAGCTGCTGCTTCTTGCGGAGATCCTCAACGGCGACAAACTGGCGCCGTAGTTATTCTTGGCCAAGGTGGCCACTCCGCGTTGCGGTTCTGTGGGTATCGCTGCCTCTTCAACCTCCATGCCGGTGTGCCAAGAAGGAGGCCCTTCCGTGGCTCCATCACGGCGCTCTTCGTCACGCCTTCGCCAAGTGGTTTCGTCCCACACGTCGGTGCTGGCGGGCGCGATGTCGAGCTCTTCATCAAGCTGCGGTGGAGAACACCCCAAGGATTCGATTGCTTTTTCTAGTTTTGTGTTGGGGTGCTTTGTGTAAAAGTGCAGGTCATGGTTGTACTTTACTTTTTGTTCTGGACCTTGATGCAAATTGTAATCCCACCGCTTTAATATATGCGGTCACTAGTCACTGGGTCCTTCCGGACCCGGTCCTTGTTCGAAAAAAATGCCTCTCGCAATGCCCCGTTATTTCTGTCTTGAGAGAACTTTCGAGTTACTTATTTTTTTCACATATTTAACCCTTAGGCAAAACTCAATGACTCATGTAACCTCCCACAAAACTATATTGAAATTTGATCCCTAAGTTCGGCTCTAAAAAATGGAGCCGAAATAGTGTAGGTCGGCACGAAGAATGGCCGATAAGTTTGGCGTCGAACGCTTCAAGGAATTTCTATCGAAACCTTTTGGCGTCGATCCGCTCAATTTTAGCTCCTTCATCTTTCGCGCCGACCTCAAGGGTTATATTCCTAATAGTTTCGATGAACATTAGTTTTTTCTCAAGGGTTAGAGTGAAAAAACACCCAAAATGAGCGAGCAAGTGAAAAGTTCAATCGCACACGAAATTGCAGAGAGGAAACAATAATGAATATGGTTCTGGCCCGTGCCATCAACTAGGAGAACCCTTTCAATGGCCGGTTTTATAGGCCTTCGATTTTTTAGATGATGTGTGTCGGTGTGATGTTAGCGTACTCGTCCTGTTCATAATCACCCCTTCTTCAGTAGGTGTGTCTTAGTTGGTGGCTTCGAGTTGATCTTTGTATCTCTTTTGTAAAGCTTTATCAAATAATAATCTAACAAAAAAAGTTGTGTGCATCCTTTATGCAGAGGCTTGGTGTAAAACTTCCATTTCAAAAAAAGTTTTAATAAGCCTTTTAAAGGAAATCTTTTCTGGCGACAGAATTCATGTTCCATTTGCAGCATTTGGCCATTAATGATGTGGAAGCAACTTGTATGTGGATGAAGCAAAGCCTATGTGGACGTAGGTCAGGATTCAGACGAGATCTGCTTTGTGTGGACCATTCCGGCGACCAATTTCGCATCGCACAAGGCACCAAAAAGTTGTACAGTACCAAAACGGATCAGCCATTTTCCAGGTTAATTAAATTAAAGGAAAAAGTTCATTTTAAATCTTAAAGTTGTAGACAGAAGCTAAATCGAACCCCAAAGTCGAAATTCCTGAAATTTGCACTCTCAGCTCTCTAATCCCGGTCTATTTAGGACCCTGAGTCCCTTTGCCAAACGCGGTTCGGTGACGTGGCTGGGATTTGGGTTCAGAAGAGGGAAGTGGCCGAACGGATGCGCATGTGGGCTAAAATAAGTTGGGCCGCGTGAGTTAGTCCCATTTGTCGTCGCCATTTAGCGCAGCAAGCAGCCCACCCAGGTCAGTTGTGGTGTCGTCTAGTATTCTTCCTCGGCTTCTACGACGGCCATGGCGACGGGCAGTTGATCGACGGCGGCAACGATCGTGACGGCGCGGCGCATTGAGGCGTTCCAGGTAATGTCTCCGACCTCCTCCGCCTCAAGTAGCCGTATGAAATAGTCTCTGATAGTCGGTAGGGTTAGGGTTTTATGCGCGAATTTTGGGCGGGGTTTGTGCTGTGGGTAAAGGTAGGTTTTTTGGTAGATTTTGATCGATTTTCGGGCTGATTTTGTTCGCAATAGTGCCGAATAGTGAATACTTTATGTTTATTGCAGTTGTAACATGGACCCTACGGAGATTTTGGTCGTCAGATTCCACATTGGTGGCGACTTCGTCCGTATTGGCCCCAATGTGGATTATGTTGGTGGAGATGAAGCAATGTCAGAGTTTGAGAGGGATAAGTTGTCACTATAAGAATTGAAAGGCTATTTGAAAGACCATATTCAGCTGAAGGAATCAATGAAGTTTCATTTCCTGGTGCCTGGTAAAACTCTGTCAGATGGACTAGTGTTCTTGTATAATGACAGTGGATGCATGAGGATGGCAGAGTACATTTGTCCTGGAGGAGTAGCAAATGTTTATGTAGAATACCATGGAGAGGAAGACACTGAGGACAGCAGAAGTGGGAGTGACTTTGAAGAAGATGAACTGCTGCTGCTTATGAGTGATGATGAACCAGATGTTGTCATTGCTGCTGAACCTGCAGAAAGTTCAGATGATGAGGAGAATGTATTTGTTACAAATGACAGTGGTGTTGTCACTGAGGTTAGGAGGAGTCTAGCTAAACCTGCTATAGCAAGAAGAAGAAGTGTTGGTACTGATCGAGTCATGTATTCTCAGGATCCTCTTTCTCAAGTTGTGAATCCATCAGGAGCAGAGCAAGTGGCAGATGCAATGGAACATGCAGGAGAGCAAGTGCAAACTGACAGTGAAGCTTCTGATTCAGATCCTGAATATGTGGCACACAGTGAAGACAGTGGAGAGAATTCAGAGGTTGTGGAGCTCAGAAGGCATGCTAGGAAATTCAAGAAGAGGATGAAAGACACAAAGAGTTGGATTGGAATGGATTCTAAAGCACCAATTCCAATTGAGCTTGTTGCAAACATGGAAGAACAGATAGGAGAAGAAGAGAAAGACTGGGATTTTGATGGAGGTGCTCTGGAATGGGAAAGATGGCTTTGAAGTCAAGCTTATGACAGGGAGGAAGAGGCAATACACTGTCAGTTTAGACAATAGGACATGTTCCTGTGGCTATTTTCAGTTGTCAGGGCTTCCTTGCTCTCATGCAATTACTGCTATATATAAATGTTCCAAATCAGTGGAGGATTTTATTGATCCTTGCTATTCTGTTGAAGTGTTCAACAAGATATATGAACATTGCTTGCAGCCTGTGGAAGGAGAGGAAATGTGGCCAGTGTCTGACAAACCAAGACCTCAAGCACCAGGTTATGTCAAAATGCCAGGAAGGCCAAAGAAAAATGACAGAAAAAGGGAGGAGACAGAGAAACCCAAGTGTGCCAATAAAATGTCCAAACATGGCACTACCATTTCTTGTTCCATGTGTGGAAATCCAGGGCATAACAAATCAAGTTGCATCAAAAATCCAGAGAGAGGGAATAAGAAAAATGCACACCTTGTCAAAACTACCAAGAAAAGGAAAGCACAAGAGGTAATTTAACTATATCTTCTTGTATTGAGGATTTTATTTCATTTTTTATTGCTTTAACTAGATGTTCTCAATATTTTGAATAGCCTGGATCATCTTCTCAAGCACCATCCTCCCAAGCAACTTCCAGTCAACCACCATCCTCTCAAGCCCCACAACCATCTGGTGCATCAAGGCCTGCTCCACAAGCATCTGGTGCATCCTCTCAAGCTCCACAAGCATCTGGTGCATCAAGGCCTGCTCCAAAAGCATCTGCTGCATCAAGGCCTGCTCCACAAGCATCTGGTGCATCAAGGCCTGCTCCAAAAGCATCTGCTGCATCAAGGCCTGCTCCACAACCATCTGGTGCATCAAGGTTTAAACCTCCCAGGATGAGAAGTGCACAAACTGGCAGTGGAAGTGGAAGTGCAGAAACTGCTGCCAACAAGAAGAAAAGGACACCAGCATCTGCAATTCCCAGCTATCAGTACTTTACTGCTAGTGGCAATACCTAGATGATTCAGTTTGTACTGCTAGCATTTCTTTTGGTTGTATTGCTGTGAAATGCACTTCTCCAGCTTATGTAGGTGTCAAATGCACTTGTCCAGTTTATGATGCTATCAAACATGGTTTTGCTAAGAATCTATGAAATGCACTTGTGCTGTCAAATTGGGTTTATGTACCATGAAGTTTATAATGCTCTCCAGTTTATGTTGCTGTCATGATTAACTTCTGTCAACATTGATTCAAATGCATCTTTGTATCACATATACTCCCAGACATTTCATAAACATTCATAAACAGCATCTAGACATCACATCATTTCTTGATTCATAACATAAACTTGACATCAGTGCATAGCTTACAAACCCAGGAGTTCTACATTCATAACATCATCTAGACATCACAGTACTACATTCATAACATCATCTAGACATTCACACTTGTTCACTGCATAAACATCTTTCCTGCTAGTAACCCAAACACAAACACAACAAAAGCTAGCATCACTTTGTCATAATTTCCCTTCAAAGCTGCTATCTCTTCAGTCTTCTCTCTCAGCTCATCTTGCATAGCCTGAAGCCTGCCATCACTTGCTTCTTGAACAACCTGAGGAGCTGCCTGCTGTAGGCCGCGTAGCCTCCACACTTCATCACGCAAATCACCAATCAGCTCACTCCAGAACGCTAGCAATGGCGGATCATGCCATTCGACATACCCACAGCCACGGCCGTTCTGCACAATTTGTCCAATCCAAATAGAATTAATCAGAGAAAATGAGGGCAAAATGGGGGAAAATGTCAACAAGCAAAAAAAGGAATCCGAATGAATAACTCACCAACGCATCCACGCAGGCGTAATACCTCCTCCCTGGGTTCATGCCGCTCCATGAAATCCATCTCGGAGCCTTCCTCGGCGGATTGCAGTTGCAGAGCTTCACTGGCTCGTACGCCATCGGACTCTGCCGATAGGTCACCGGTGACCTCCCTTCACTTCCTCTCCTGCCAGATGCGACACGGAATCCAGGCGCGGAAGAAGCTCCCGACGACATTCTTCACCGCCGCCGTCCGCGCGATCTGCTGCCGCCTCGACCGCCGCCGCCCCGCTCTCTCTCCCCGCAGGAAACCCTGATTTCGTTCCCCAATTGCTCTCTCTCTCCGCCAAAGTAACTGAGAGCCACTTCTACCCGTTAAGTGCCTACCTACCAGGCCCGCATCTGACAGTAATCCCGGCCACGTCAGCGTTTTCCAGCCTAACCTTACTCAGGGTCCTAAATAGACCAGGATTAGAGAGCTGAGAGTGCAAATTTCAGGGATTTCGACTTTGGGGTTCGATTTAACTTCTGTCTACAACTTTAAGGTTTAAAATGGACTTTTTTTCCTTAAATTAAATCCGAACGCCGTCGCGCCCGACACCGACCTCTCCGGGTCCGGGTCCGAACCGAACATATATATATGCCGGTAGTCCTTCTAGAACCACCGTTCAAACCTCCCTCGCTTGCAACGATCGAAAATTCGCCAACCGCATCCCCAGTTCCCCAACCCTCCTCCTCCTCCTCAGGCCTCAGCCCATAGCCTCTTCGCTGCGGCAAATCGGAGAAATCAATGAAGATCTCCGGCGACAAGGCGGCAGCGCCACCGGGTCTGGCGGTGGGGTCGCACAAGGAGCGAGATGACGGGATCGACAACCAGCATCAGGAGAGCTTCAAGGGCGTGGCGGAGCTGGGGGCCGCGAAGGCGGGGCGGATCGCGGGGAAGGCCAAGGGCGCCGCGGAGCACAGGGCCGAGAAGGCGGGATGGGTCGCGGCGGAGCACGGGTATGCTGCGCATGGTTCCATGTCTATGCAATGATGGTATCATACACTTCCTTTTTGTTTGAGATGTGCTGCCCAACCTTTCTGGTTGGTAAAGTATGACACACTTCCTCTTTCTCTAAATGCAGATGTCAAAGACAGTAGATCCAATTACAGAGGCACTTGATCAGTCGATAAGGGATAAAAAACTCTGCCTAGTTCACATATCAGGTGATCTTCTTGTTGAATTCGATTCTTATAGCCATGTACTACTTACTGATTGGCAATATGCATGATTGCTCCGCATAAGGGAACTATATTATCCAACACAATCCTGTCCGGACTAATGTTCTAGTGCTGGTTTAATGTATCTGAAAGTAGTCCAAACTATTGCTAAGACAACTATTTCTTCATTTCAGGAGAGGATGAGAGCTCAAAAAGGTTGGAAAAGTTTGCATTGTTCAATGAACATGTGGGTTTCTTTAAACTTGCTTTGCTGCACAGAAGATACTTTTCTTTTGTGGTAGTAACTTTGTGTATTAGCAACGTGACCATTTATGTCCGTTTCACAGGTAGCTGAACTGATAGCAAGATGTTGCATATTCTTGCCATTAAAACAAGACAATGCCGCTGTTTTGCACTTTCTACATCTATGTATCCTTTACACACACATTTTCCTTCTGATGCCTTGGCATCCTTGTGTTCTGATTTTTATTATTTCCTTTTCTGTTTGTTCATTAATCTCTTCATATTGCTCATTGCAGATAATAATTTCGAAATCAAAATATATGATCCTAGTCGGACCAACATTGTGTCGGACAATCCCATGATGTGGGTCTTGCCAACACAAAAATGAACCAATATAAAATTTCTGCACTGAGTCCATGTGATAATGTTGGATTTATTTATGCACTACTAGTGTTATATCTAGGTGTTATACCTGCCTTATTACTTCAGTATTTCGGGTTAGAACACAACTATTTCGGTACTTAATGATCTCATATTACCAACAATGAAACAGATCTTGCGGTGTAATGAAAAATGTTGTTTCCTCATGTCTATAATCATGTTCTAATTTGTTATGTACAGTTTATCCTTAACTTTTTCTCAACCAGATCCACAGAGGTCTATCCCAAGTTTATCTATCATTGGACTAAATGGAGTAGTGCTATGGAACCATTGTATGAACACATTATTACTTTCAATTTTCTGCAAGGAAAGTTTCTTTTCATTAAGTGGCGGTTTTGGAACAGTGCTTATTCAAGTCTTGTTGCAGGTGGCTACATTAGCCCTGAAGAACTTAGGGAGAAAGTTGAGAAAGCTTGGGCTTCCCTCCAGATACAGGTATAAATCATTGGAGGCACAGATCTGTTTTAAAAGTTTACTTCAAGCCTGTTCCTTAGTTGTTTTCACTTGCATTCATTTCTTCAATGGCATTTTAGATCACTTTGGGTAGAAGAGTTCATTGGGGAGGACTCTGCCATTCTCACTGGAACAATATATACATGCTTTTTTTTTCTGTATATCCCATTAGAACTTAGCATGGCTTTCCTATTAGGGTGCTCTTTTTAAGTGGGGCTCGTTGAAATAGGTGTAACTATAATGTGTAACTACCAGGCGAAAAATTCTTGTTGGGATTATAGAGTGAACTAGTAAGATGCTCAAGTTATATGTCAAATTATGATTTGATATTTGCATTTATCGGGGATGGAGTGTACCCAAGAAAAGGAAGTTAACAAGCAGTAGCTTAATAACAGTTTAGATGAGGAGCTGATAATGCTGATGTGAATGTCCAACTGTATTATACACTTCAGCCTTTTATTGATCTTTTCCTCAGTGATAAGTGATATGCACAGAATTTCCATGCTTGACTGATATTTCTTTTGGTTTTTCAAATTTATTAGATTGGAATTGAGAATGAAGCAGAGTATGCTTATGAGAAAGGGAACATGGATCTAGATCTACACCATCCAGGTTATGACTGCTGCAGGAAGCATGAGAACAAGGAATCAGGATTTAAGGTCATTGAAGATGGTCATAAGAATGAAACTAAGGTGCAAAGTTTTCTCTACATTTTTTGTTGCTTGTCTCTTTGAACATATTGTAGTCTAAACTTTCAATTGTTTACAAGCTTGAGGAATCGGGGGCAGAGATTGCTGGGTCAAGGACCCTCTTTATGGGGAACATTCCCTTCACATCAAAGCATAAAGAGCTGTAAGTATGTCTTGCCTAAATGAAAATATTTTTTTGTTCTTTCTACAGCTCTTTTGATGTTTATGGGAACATTCCCTTCATATCAAAGCATAAAAAGGACCTTCTTTATGGGGAACATTCCCTTCATATCAAAGCATAAACATGACTTTTGATGTTTTTTGTGTCTACAGGGAGGACTTTTTCGAAGGAATTGGACAAATTACTAATATTCGCATAGCAACACACCCCGAGGGAAAGAGTAAGGGCTTTTCTCACGTTGAGTTCACTACTGCTGAAGCTGCACAGAAGGTAAAATTTTCTGTTTTCTGTTTTCTGTTTTCTCTTTCTCTTTTCTGCTTGTTGTTCCAATTTGAAATTGTGCTGCAGGCACTCACATTGAATGGCAAAGAACTTATCGGACGTCCGGTGAAATTGGATAGAGCTGCAGACTTTTATGTCCAGTCGAGGTCTAAGGGGATGGAAAGAGTAGCTATCCCTGAGGCTGAGGTAATGTTTTCTACTTCTCGAACTGGAATTGCGTACCTTGGTTTCAGAAAAGGCCATCCATCCCTTTCTGATGAAACCTTTGTTTCCCTGGCATTTTCAAATGCTACCCGCCCTTCCCCTATTTCTTATTTTCTCACGTTTTTTTCTTACATATTTCTGCCATGGTGGACCACAGATCCGGAGTATTCTCCAAGCACACTTTTCGAACTGTGGTGACATCAGGAAGACTTACATT